>CM033736.1:2825716-3071972 GCA_019671005.1 Hibiscus mutabilis
TTAACATCTGAGTTTGATTTTCCAGAAGCATCAGGAGCAGTTGGTAGAGGTGGTGGTGGAGGGAGAGGATTGGTCTTTAACCTCTCCTCAACCATGCCAGCAAGCTTCTCTGAAGCATCTCGATCAGCCTCACGGTCTTCATCAGTGACAATGCCAGAGTTGGCAATATCAACAATATTTTTTTCTTTGCCGCCACTGTCACTGTTCTTGGAATCCTCAACAACTTCTGTCGAGGATTCATTCTTCTCATTATCTACTGCATTTTCACCTTCTTTATCAGACCCTGCAGCTTGAGCTTCATTTGGTTTCTTTGCATTTTCTGTTTTCTTTTCAACATATTTCACCAGATAATCCTTTGTTGCTTGATTAACATTTACCTTTAGTGCAAAATCAAATCAATGAAACAAGATAAGAAGGTCAACAAGTGACCGCAAGCGAAAGTAAATGGTTCAAATAGAAGCTCAAAGTCACAGAATGATATATTGCTTTACCTGTCGTTATAGGATGTGGAGACCATAATCAATTGCTGCTAAAGGAATATTACTTAAAGAAATCCACTTACTCCATATAACATTTAACCAAACCTAAAATAAGCCATTTTAGGAATAAAAAGGTATAAAAGTTCCAGTAAAGTGGACCATTTGAAACAACTTTAGGGTGAAAAAACATCTAAAAACATTTAGAAAAGGGATGAGGCAATATACTGGTTGAAAATAGATCATAATGAAACGCATGCATTTAACCAGAAAAGGTTAATTCTGTCTGTAGATAATTGTCATGTAAATAGAGATAATTCTTTTGTAAATATCTAGGTAATTTAGATATCTTATAACTCTAATCTCTTAAAGTAGTTTAGATAGCATATAACTCTTATCTACTAAGTAGTTTAGATAACCTTTATCTCTTATCTTATAAGATCATATTTTATCTAAACTAGTTTGAATTTTATTAGAACTCCCTGTACTAAATCTCTAAATAGTTGGCTTGTATGTACTCTTCAAATCAATTCAAGGAAAAACAGTGAATCAGATTGATCACTGACCAAAATACTTTTCCCTATTTTCTACATGATATCAGTCTAGGTTTTTCAGATCCTATCCAAAAAAAATCCTTGGTTAATGGCTGGCGAAAAAACATTCGAGATTAGCTCAAAAGCTAGTCCATCCCCACGGCCACAAAGGGACAATCAATCACATTTGGTCACCTATGTAAGAAATATTAGCGGCCAATTTAGCAAGCAACATGGAGGTAATCTTTCTTTTGCAAATACTGTTGACAACGCAAACTTCACTACTTGGATTGTCGATAGTGGAGCCTCTGACCACATGACAGGAGATCTGAGCTTATTTACAGAATTCAGCCAGCTTGGGGCCCAATCCAATGTAAAGACGGCAGATGGTTCCTTAGCAGCCATTGAAGGAAGTGGAACAATTCGAGTAAATCAAGATATCGATTTGAACTCCGTGCTTTATGTTCCAAAATTAGCATGCAACTTGATATCTGTTAGTAATTTGTCTCGTGACTTGGGATGTTATACTAAATTTGATTTACATGGCTGTGAATTTCAGGTACTGGATTCAGGGAAGATAATTGGCAATGCTAGGTTGCACTGTGGACTCTACATTCTTCAAGGTTCTTTGCCTTCACCAAAACAAGCCTATTCCAGCTGTATCTCCGAATCTATTTCCACATCAGACCCTATTTCCAGTCAGATTATGTTACTACACTTTAGACTAGGTCATCCCAATTTCTTTTATATGGCCAAGATGTACCCAGATTTGTTCACCAATAAAAAGATCAAATCCTTTCATTGTGACGTCTGTCAATTTGCCAAACATCAAAGAACTACATACCATCCATCCACTTATAAACCTTCTCATCCTTTTTCCATCATCCATAGTGATATTTGGGGCCCTTCCAAAGTTAAAAATGTTAGTGGATCTAGATGGTTTGTAACCTTTATAGATGACCATAGTAAGACTACTTGGACCTTTCTTATGAGAGAAAAAATCTGAAGTTAGTGAAATTTTTAAAACCTTTCACAATATGGTCGAAATTCAGTTTCAAAGTAAAGTCCACATTTTTAAAACTGATAATGGGAGTGAATATTTCTCCAAGAGCCTAGGATCCTATTTTAAAGAAAAGGGCGTTGTTCATATTAACTCTTGTGTTGATAGTCCTCAACAGAATGGGGTTGCCGAGAGAAAAAATAGACATCTTTTGGAAGTAGCTAGGTCTCTTTTATTCTCTTCCAATGTTCTTAAATATTTTTGGGGGGAAGCTGTCTTAACCGCCACTCACCTTATTAATAGGATGCCTAGTCGAACACAAAAGTTCCAGTCTCCTAAAGATGTTCTTCTTAAAAAAATTTCCTTGGTTCAAACCTGTCATGTGATCTTCCACTAAAGATTTTCGGGTGTTCCACTTTTGTTCATGTTTATCAACAATATAGGTCTAAGTTGGATCCAAGGTCACTCAAGTGTGTTTTCTTAGGTTACTCATTCACTAAGAAGGGTTATAAGTGTTATTCCCCAATTACAAAGACTTTGATTACTATGGATGTTACCTTCCTTGAAAATAAACCTTATTTCTCTAAAACCGAAATTCAGGGGAGATTTAAGATGAATTTCAGTTTTTTGACAACTTTCAGAACTCGTCAAGTTTATCATCGCAACCGACTTCTAATTCACAATCCATTTTTATCCCACAACCCGTGCTTTCATCTCCTTTACAACCATCTCCACATTCTTCTCCTACTAGACAAAATTACAGCCCTGTTAAAACTCCACAAAGAACCTATCCATCGCCTTCCAAAACTCCTCAAAAGACCCAACCAGAAGGGAGAGAACTTAGCGTCTACAAAAGGAGAGAGGTCCACCTTGCGACCTAGACGCTGCCAAGAATTGGAACTGAGTCAATTACCATGGAAAACTTGGAAGGTACGGATTCTCCTCTTAATGAAAATCCTATTCCTTTTGTTAATACCGATGATTTGCCGATTGCTCAAAGGAAAGGTGTGAGGAAGTGTACTGCTCATCCGATAGAAAAGTATGTTGCTTATAGCCGTTTAATGCCATCATTCAAGGCATTCACGACAAAGATTGATGACATTCAGATTCCAAGAACAATAGAGGAGGCTTTAGATGATCCTAGGTGGAAGAAGGCAGTCGAGGAAGAAATAAATGCCCTTGAGAAAAATGAGACCTGGACTCTGACAGATCTACCTCAAGGAAAGAAGCCAGTGGGATGCAAATGGGTTTTCACAATAAAGTACAATTCGGATGGCAGCATTGAAAGATTCAAGTCCAGGTTAGTGGCTAAGGGATTCACACAGTCTTATGGTATAGATTACCAAGAAATCTTCGCTCCAGTTGCAAAACTAAACACAATAAGAGTTTTACTGTCTCTTGCCGTGAACCAAGATTGGCCACTTCATCAATTAGACATCAAAAATGCCTTCTTGAATGGCAATTTGACAGAGGAAGTGTACATGGAAATTCCGGAGGGCATCAAGAGAGATTCGACAGCTCACAAAGTATGCAAATTGAGAAAATCCTTGTATGGCCTAAAGCAGTCCCTAAAGGCTTGGTTCGATAGATTTGCCAAGGTAATTATTGGGAGTGGTTATAAACAATGTCAAACAGACCATACCTTGTTTATTAAGGTAAATCAAAATGGTAAAAGAACAATTTTAATTGTTTATGTGGATGATATAATAATCACTGGGGATGAATGTTAAAGAATTAAAGAGGCTAAAAGATTCACTAGCCAAGGAATTTGAAACCAAAGACCTCGGCGGTCTTAGGTACTTTCTTGGAATGGAAGTGGCAAGATCAAAATCCGGTATAGTTATCTGTCAGAGGAAATACATCCTTGATCTTTTGACAGAAACTGGCATGCTTGGTTGTAAACCAGCCGAAACCCCAATAGAGCCCAACTTAAAGTTCAGAAAAGATGATGGAGGTGTTCCAGTAAGCAAAGAGCAATATCAACGATTGGTTGGTAAGCTAATTTATTTGTCCCTTACGAGGCCTGACATTGCTTTTTTTGTTAGTGTTGTTAGCCAGTACATGAATGATCCAAGAGAGGAGCATCTTGATGCCGTATATAGAATTTTACGGTACCTTAAAATGACTCCGGGACATGGCTTATTATTTAAGAAAAGTGAAGAAAGGTTAGTAAGTTTTTACTGATTCAAGTTGGGCTGGCGAGTTAACTGATAGAAGATCAACTAGTGGGTATTGTGTTTTCGTGTGGGGAAACTTGGTCACTTGGAGGAGTAAAAAGCAAGCCGTGGTGTCTAGGAGCAGTGCAGAAGCCGAGTATCGAGCACTAGCACTTGGGATTTGTGAAGGCATGTGGTTACAAAGAATGTTGACCGAAATGGGATTAGATCACTACAAGCAGTTTGAGTTGCAAACTGATAGTCAATCTGCTATTAGTATTGCGAAAAATCTTGTTCAACACGACCGTACCAAACATGTGGAGATAGGTAGACACTTTATCGCTGAAAAAATCAGCAATGGAGTTCAAACTCGGCTATGTTCCTACAAAGCAACAGTTAGCCGATATTCTTACCAAGGCTCTTCCAAGAGTGGTTCTTGACTATCTTAAATCCAAGCTGGGGATCTACAATATGTATTCACCAGCTTGAGGGGGAGTGTAGATAATTGTAATGTAAATAGAGATAATTCTTTTGTAAATATCTAAGTAATTTAGATATCCTATAACTCTAATCTCTTAAAGTAGTTTAGATAGCATATAACTCTAATCTACTAAGTAGTTTAGATAACCTTTATCTCTTATCTTATAAGATTATATTTTATCGAGACTAGTTTGAATTTTATTAGAACTCCCTGTACTAAATCTATAAATAGTTGGCTTATATGTACTCTTCAAATCAATTCAAGGAAAAATAGTGAATCAAATTGATCACTGACCAAAATACTTTTCCCTATTTTCTACACTATCTTACACCTTACATGAAAAAATATCTAAAAACATTTAGAAAAGGTTAATTCATGATTTTTTCCTACACAATACAGGTTATAAGATACAATCATTTTAAATTAAAGTAAAAGATAGTAGTTTAATCACATTCAGTTTCAAAATAATCTGAACAGCTTGTTACCTAAATGGAATGCGATAATAATCTAACCTTCACGATTTTCAATCATAGTGAATTTAGAAGCAAACCTTACCACACGCACACCCAAAACAAAAACAAAATAAAAACTAAGACAATTACGGGGGATCCAAAAGGATAATAAAAGAACTCACCATTAATTCTTGTCCGTCAATATTGGATTTGCTAAGTAGGCGTAATGCACGAAGAACCCCTTCAGCAGACTCAAATTCACAAAACCCAAAACTTTTTGGAGCCCCATTAGAGGGACGTTTCCAACTCTTGACAGGTCCACAAAGCTTCAAAAAGGTGAAATAAAAACATTATACAAAGCCAAAGCTCGAAAATAAACATAAGCAAAGCTACTTCAAAAAGGAAAAAAGTACATCAATATAAAAAAATAATAATAACTCACAAGAAGAACAGAGAGCATGAAGTCATTGTCCACAGATGGTGCTATCTTGCCAATATAAACTGTAGTTTGTGGTTTCTCTGTTGGAGTAACATTGGGAGTAGCTGGTCTAATGACAAGAGGAATAATTGGGCGAACACCAGGAACAGGAGGCCGTAAAACTGTTGGAATCACACCAATAGTTCCAGGTGGACGTGGAGGGAATGCAGGCCGAATCATTGCGGGGTAAGGAGAAGGATAGCGGAGAAGTCCTGCACAAACAGAAAACAAATATCTATGCAACCATGTCAGAGAAAGTTGACAAAATGAACACATTAACAATGTTTTCAATGTAACTAAGCACTTTTACAGGAAAAGAACTTTCTAAAAGAATAATTAAATGATTTTACCACACATTAAAACTATAAAGAGATGGCACCACAGGCATGACAACTATCACCAGCTGAATAGCAAACCTGAAGGAAACATCAAGAGAGTAGCAACGAATTCATAATCATGGCTGTGTAGAGTGCACTTACCTTATACATTCACTCGTTAATAACCTTATCCCATGCACCAATTGACAATTTTGAAGATTGGATAGCATGAGACTTCCAGCATCTCATGCTTGCAAATGAATTATTTAACACAAAATTGTTCTTTCATATTTCACCATTTAGATATATCTCAACTGTTAGAGCCCAAGTGCCACATGAAAAGAACACAGAGGAGAGAACAAGAAAGAAAAATGTAATTGGGAGGATTGTGATACCTTAGGATACAAAGCCAAGGAGCACTCAGTTGTTAACATGGTCAGCTGCTGGCAATTCATAAACCCATGAATGGGAAATTATCCTTAAAACTACCAGAAAGTATACAGCCTACTAAAAATTAACATGACAGTGTGACAAGATTTAGAACAAAATGGCACAGTTATAAAGTTGAATTCTTCTGCACAATTTATTACAAATTACCATTAAAACTCTAGGTGGTTTTAACTTGAATATGTTATTTAAAATCTACATTTCTTATTAACCCTAAATGCAATAAAGGAAAACCCAACTAAGGGAAACCAAATAGACGTGGGTCTCACTAAGAAAATTTGAATTGATACCCCTCCAACATTTCATTCAACCATATTCAATCAAGACACTATAGGAGAAAACATCTCATCCATCCCTCATTCGCTTACATTAAGGATATTATCAGCACATTCATAACAATTGCACCAGAAAAATATCACAGAAAGGGAATAAGCACAGGTACATACTACATACAAATGCGAAATCCATAATCAACTTAATGGTGCAAACAATCAGGTTAAAGATCAATAATTGAATTAAATTCACAATTATGCACCCACTTTAAAAGAGAAGGAATAACCCACCCGGAGGAGGCATGGTGCCCGGAGGAACAGCTCCCGGTACGGCCGCATAACCATTTGGAATCGGAGCAAACGGTCTAAGGGCAGGATTCGGAACCTGACCCGGAGGCACCTGGTACTGCATCATCGGCGGCGGAAGAGAACCAGGAGCCGAACTCACGCCGGGCGGCTGCAAGCCAGGAGCAGGAAAATTCGGTAATGGCGAGAACTGCGGTACAGGACGGAACGAGGGAGGCGCCGGAGGAACGACAGTGGCAGCTCCGGAGATCGGCTGTGGAGTCGAGTGGGAAGGAATCACGGGAGGAAGTTGAGCAGATACCAAAGGCGCGCTAGGTTTAGGGTTTGGTTGGAGGTGTGTTGGCGTGGTAGAGGAAGGAACCGGATCGGGTTGGGCGGGTGGCGGATTCTGGTTATCAGAATCGGGTTTAGATTGGGAATCGGTGGTGTTATCTAGGACTGCGGTAGAAGAGGGATAATCAGCCATTGAAGAAGAAAGGGATCGAGCGATGAATTCAGTAAATTTTTTCAAAGAATTTTATTAATTTAAAAAAATGATAAAACTTCAAATCAAAATCCAATGCTCAGTTAATGCTGTCAATCATCTAAGTGCCCTAAACATAAGAGGAAGGGAACGAAGAAGCGCGTGAATGTTAATGGGGGAAGGATTTCCTACTTGCCGCTGTATGATTATTGGTTTCGGTTTACTTAACGCGGCTCTATTTAACTGGGTTGGAATCCGAAACTGAAATTGTATTTGGTAATTTCATTAGGAATCGTTTTTCTTTATTAAAAAGATAAAAATCAAATTTATGTATACATGAATTTAGATATTATATAATTATAGACATAAAATATAATTTTGATTTAAATAAAACACACTAATTTTCATTTTGGTTCAATTGTACACGAACTATAGTCTATGTTTAGTACAATTTATATGAAAATAGAAGTTTATAATTTTTTTTAAATCAACAAAAATATTTGATGCCAAAATGATGAGACACGGAACAAAAAAGTAGAGAAAAAATATAGTGGTTGATGGTGATTTCAGGCAGTTCACCCTTACAAGTTTGGGACGATAGTTGTAGACAACATAGTGATCAGAGTAAAGAATTTGAGAATAGAAAGATAGGACTACAACCCTCTCAATTCAGCCTTGCCCAAGCGTTTCATGTATGTTTTTTTCTCTGATTGGGAGTGTTGGTATTTATAACCTATTAGTACTGTTGGTGATTGGCCAACGTCAGACATTGTGACAACCTATGAACGGGTTGGCAGAGATATGCTCAACATTCGATGTTAGACTTTGCATGTTGGTTATGTGAGCGTAGTTATTGTAGCTCATAACGGTGTTTATTTTCAGGATAGCTTAGGGGCTCCGGTAATATTGATCTTCGGGATAAATCAACAACGTAAGAGTTATCATCTTGAGCTTCCCCTAGAGTGTACTAAATATATAAGTGTTGACGGGTATTTCTGAAATAATGCGGAGGCGAAAAATTTGGGTGTACCACTTGCTCCCACAGTTAGAAAAGTACCATAAAATTGTACGAGCCAAACTATTTTTAAGAAGATATCATAAGGCATAAACGAAGTCTGTCACCTGAGTACGATAGCTCCGGAAGGTACTGAATTTGCGGAGGCAATTAGTCTACGTAAATATCCATGGTGCCTCACTAGGTCGGAATGTTTCGTCCGAATTTTTCTTTGATAAATTGGTGCTATTTGGTCAACAATGCACTAAATCTATGGATATATGATTGCATTATACACTGACGTAGTTAAAGAGTTGTATGAGACTGAAACATATGTTTTAAAAGGGTAGAATATATTTATACCGTGTAAAATTCATTTAATTTTTTTAAATTTTTTAATTATTGGACGAGGGCAATGAATGATTGAGGTTAAGCATAAACCTCTTACACTCTGCATTATACACTATGTAAAGTGTATATATATATATATATGATGCTTGTCAAATAGTGATGCACTTTAGAGCAAGTATACTCGTCGGATCAAGTAATAAAGTGATAGAGTGGAGTGTCGAACCCACTAAACTTATGTCTAAGCTGGATTAAGATTAAATTAACAGCTTAACCTCACTGTTCACGTTTGTGTAACCTAACTATCTCGATATTAAGCCATAAATCAATAGTTAAAAGACCTCTCTCGATAGCTCTTACAATAATTATGCAAGAAGAACAATGAACATAATAGTTAAAGGGAAAATAACTATAGCATTAAAATAAAATAATCAAAATATAAAATTCGAGGAAGCAATAAGCCCAACTAAAATATTTAACTTATGTCTGAGCCTAAAACATTCATAATAAAAATATTAAAGTACGACATTTTATCAAGTAATAGATAGAAAAGGGTCAAGCGTCCTCGACGATCTTTCTCCGTGTTGTCTAACTGTTGCTGCAGGTCTCAAACTCCTTCAGCCTCTCTCGATGGCTTCAGTCGTGTGGAGAGTTCTCTAGCTTTGACACCAGTGGTTTTCTGCAAGCTAAAGACTTGGAATGTTGTCTAAAATCCCGACTCTCTTGAAGTGTTATCCAAGTCTCCTTTATATAGGCGGTGAAACTAGGATTTAAGAACCCTAAAGTGCGTGCGGCTTCATTAAAGAATACCATTGATTTTTCGCTATATTTATTATTCCGTATCGGGGAGAAAGTCCACGTGGATCAAAGTAAATTCATCTCCAACTCTTTATGCCTCGTTAGTTCTTAGCCATGAGATCTGCTATTCTTCCGCTCCAACATTCCTCCAGAATCTTCCAGTATCCTGCACATGCACCACAAAACACCGCATTTCCCATAAAAAGCACCAAAATATATAACATTTAAGCGCAGGCAGTGTAACTCCCTATCTACATGCAACTTATATGCAATCTAACTTAAATGCAACTAAATGAGCTTAAAAACATGCAAAAGACAATAAAAAAATGTATGCAAAATAGGTCATTGACGCACTCGTCAGTCGTCACTAGACTAAGTCTTACAAACTCTTGAACCAAACCATATAATGTGTTTAAATGAACTCGAATTTGTCTTCATAAATATTGTAATACTAGTCATATTAACTGAACTAAAATTCAATCAATCTTGTTAATTACAATTAGGTGTTTGTAGAATTATTATATTATTCATGACACTAAAAATATATGAACAGGATGCCTATGCAAAAAGTAAATTAAGTAAAACTCTTAATTTGAAGTAGCATTGAATAAAAGATATTATAAAGAAGACCAAGAACATTGCACTTCATCAATAGGACAAACGGCTTATCAAATTATTTCAATCCATCTAAGCAAATATACAATATATTCTTAAGTAACTAAAGCAGGGCATGAAAGAGCAAATATATTACAAATGCCGGTACTGTTGCTCCTCTGGTCGTGCATTACACAGTACACACACTGCCGACGATCTGCTTGGACCGCCACTATAAGTGACTAAATCATTCCCTTTGAGCCAACTTCCTCTTTAGCAACCGCCTTCCATTGATGGATGCCGTCAACAATCGTGACAAACCATTTTGGTTCACGTTTTCGAAAACTAAAATATAATATAGCAATTCCAAATGCCATTCCACATCCATAACCTGTTAGTAATGCTTTCCAAAGTTCACTTTCATCCCAAGAATCTGTTGGTGGTGGACCAGGTGATGGTGGGGGTGGGGGTGACAATGGCCGCGGACCGGCCTGCAGTGGAAGTTGATTGTCCAACATGAAGTTCGGAAGCTGCAATAGTGGATTTCCCAGGAAGGATTCTTTCCCGAATGCTGCAAATTGCCCCGCTGCTGGAATTGTGCCAGCAATGAATGGATTGAATGAAATGTTGAACCTGTTTAGGTCAGTCAACATACTAAGCTCTTTGGGGAATATGCCTGAAAAATTGTTGAGTGACAAATCAAGATTCTGTAAGCATGATATATTTCCGATTTCCGACGGAACTCGGCCTGAAAATCTGTTCCGGAAAATGTTTAGGACAACCAGTGGCAACTTCTCCATCTCTACAGGCAGTTCCCCATTGAATTCATTGGAACCAAAATCTAACACACTAACATGTTGCATCTTACCAATATCTGAAGGGACCTCGCCTATAAGTTGGTTCCCCCTAAGCTGAAGATAGCCGGAGACCACATATTCCCGAACCGATGAACCTCCAGAACAGATTTGGAAAAAACCATATCCTTTAAGCAACCGATCCCATATGCTGCTACAAGTCTTCATGGTCAGAATTGTATAGAGAAAATCAAAAGGCGGGTAGTCTATGGTTAGCAGCCTCTTAACGACCGAGCAGTACTCCATAGGACCGACATTCAACTGCTTACTTCTCCGATTTGATTCGAATGTTGGAGTGGGATTTCTTCCGATATTTGTTAATTCGAGAGGGAAATTCCCGGAATGTTGGTTGTTAGCAAAGTTCAGCCATAGTAAACTAGTACAGTTTCCGAGTTCACGGGGGATTTCACCGGTTAATGAGTTGTTTGCAAGCATTAAAAACAATAGGTACCTCAAGTTTCCAAGGGAAGGCGGAATTGATCCGGAGAGGCCATTGAAGGAGAGATCAAGAGCCTGCAGATTTGACAAGTCCTACTCGAATGGTAGGTCACCGGTAAATTGATTGTAGGCTAAGATTAAAAACTCCAAGCCTAGCATTCGAGAGATTTCGACCGGTAACACTCCAGAAAAATTGTTGTAACTTAGATCAAGTCGAGACATATTCGTTAGCTTGTGAATCCCGGAATAAAGTAACCCATCTGCGTATGAATTCCCATGAAGTGCAAGGGATTTCAACCGCGTGAACCTCCCGAAAATCTCTTGAACTTTTCCACCAAAACTGTTATTGCTCAAATCCAGTAAGTCCAAATTCTTCAGGTTCAAAAGAGATTCAGGAATCACTCTAGAAAAACGATTGTTTCCCAATAGTAAGCCATCCAAGGTCGTAATCGATCTCAACTCTGAGGGAATCGGCCCTGTAAAGTTGTTTCCCCATAGATTCAGGGTAACCATATTCTTGCAATTCGAAATCTCCCCCGGAACTTCACCATGGAATTTGTTTTCCGATAAGTCCAATACCTGCAAACTACAATTCTCCTTAAAACATGATGCTGGGACTGATTCTGTCACATAGTTTTCAGAAAGTGAAAACTCAATTAGCCTTGCAAACCCTGTCCAAATGTTACCACTAAAATTATTGGAGCTCAAGTCCAGATACTGCAAATTCAAGCACCCATCGAAGCAATCGAGTTGACCCCAGAACAAGTTCATCGAAAGATTCGCAACAATTAGTCTGTGGCAAATTGCTGGGAGACTAAACTTAACCTCCCCACGGAACCGATTAGTCGACAAATCAAGCTTCTCTAAACTGGTCAATCCAGTCAAGTTCAGTTCACCTTCGAGAATATTGTGTGACAAGTTGAGGTACATAAGGTTGTGGCATCGATTCAAATCGTCAAGAACCGCTCCATTTAGTGTGTTGCTTGAGAGATCAAGATGTTGAAGTTCAGTTAAGGCTGAGAAGTTATTGAACATCCCCCCAGAAATCATGCTGTCCGAAAGGTCTATGCCAATGATTCTTGCCCCGTCATTAGAGCATAAGACTCCATGCCAATCACATGGATTCGAGCTCCTTCGATTCCACTCCGCGTATCTTCTTCGATTCACTCGGTTTTGTTTTTCCAGAAAAGATTTCAGGTTCATCACGACCTCTTTGTCTATGTCTAGAGAAGAATTCCCTGAAACAGCAGCAAAAGCTGCAAATCTAAAGCACTTATAACAGGTTCTGGAATTGTTTAAACATATCAAATATACGAGCTTGTTCATTAAACTCGTATTATTTTTGAAAAAAAAACATTTGTATTCAGTTATATTAAGATTAAAAGAAAAGAAAAAGTTCTGGAAATATGTTTAAAATTAAAAGAATCTACCTGTAATAAGGATTAAGAATAAAGGAATGAGGACCGTGGAACACTGTCACTTAGCTTTGTCTTCTAACAACATGGTCTTCTGTTTGTTCAGGTATGAAAATCTGGGCTTGTGTGGAAGTATGGAGTTCTTTAAACAGGAAACAAGCAGCTGTAACATAAAAACAAGATTAACACAAGTCTGGGTTTTATGTCAACTGAAAAGGAACTTCAATTACTAAAAGTTGTTAACTGAGCCATACAAGTCAACTAGTCATAACATCTACCTGGTTTGTGTTGACTGGTTTATGTTATAGTCTTTAGTTTGACAATAAAATAGAAGAGTTCAGAGATTTGAACAACTACGGGTAATTTCCTGGAAAAAAATAAAGATTTTAAATTACTCAAGAAAATTCAGATCCTCATCCAATTGTTGCTTTTATAGGGTAATGATTCGGATTTGAACAACTACGGCTTGTAAACGAACCGAACGAACACGAACGAATGTGTATTCATGTTCATTCGTTTAACTTTAACCGAACAAATAAACGAACATAAAATTTCTTGTTCGTGTTCGCTCGTTAAGGGATGTAACTTGTTCGTGTTCGTTCATGTTCATTCGTTAAAATGATAAACGAACATAAAATAACATATATAATATGTTAAATATTTAATATTTTGGGTTAGCTCGATTAATTCAGTTAATTAACTGATTTTAAACTGAATTAATCGATAATTGAAATTTGAAAAAACTCTTAATCATTAACCAAAACCTAAAATTATCTAACAGATTAACCAATTTTGTTTTGGTTCGGTCGGTTAGTTTGGTTTAACCAAACAATGAACGCCCCTAGCCGATAAGAAAGAAGTTTTAACAAGTCATAAAATAAGACTTGTCAAACTCGAATAACTCAAATTTTTTTGACTCGACTTGACTCGATCTAATGCTCACCCCTAGACATATGTGAATAAATTTAAACGAACATAAATGAACATAAACGAACGGATTACAGAACGTTCATGAACATAAATGAACGAACAAGTCCTTTGTTCGTGTTCGTTCATTTAATTAAACGAACAAAAAATCTTTTTCATGTTCGTTCGATTAATAAATAAATGAACATAAATGAACTTCCCGCCAAACAGTTCACGAACGGTTCGCTGAACGTTCAGTTCGTTTATAGCCTTACTCATCTAAGGTTCTTTTGCAAGCCCAATCCTAAAATTGAAAATTCAGCTATTCCAAATGAATTAAAGATAATTTTAGATTCATTAATTGGCCGAAAAGTTAAAAATATTTATTTTATCTCATCTTGTATGTGTTCAAATTTCGACATTTAACTTAAAAATATAATATATTTCTACTTAATAAAGATAATTAACTATTTATCTAAGAGAAAAACTTCAATACAAAGTTTACACAGACCTTTTAGTTTTAGTGGTTAAGGGTTTAGTTTAGGGTTTAGAGTTTAGGAGTTTGGGTTGTAGGGTTTAGAATTTAATATTAGTGTTTAGAATTTAGGGTTTGGGGATTTAGGGTTTAGGTTTAATTTTGATTTATAGTAGAAATATGCATGCTTGTGTAAAATTTACACAACCTGTGTATCAAATTTAAACCCTTTATCTAATGTAAATGGAGTAAATTTTATGACCCAGGAAAACTTAATTATTATATAGCATCTATTTTTTACTATTAACTTTTTGAGAACACACACCATGTCACCATGCAGATTACGTTACTTGAACCCGAGTCACGAACAATATAATCTTTTACCACCGTAAAAATATTGTTCATGTTCGTTCGATTAATAAATAAATGAACATAAACGAACTTCCCGCCAAACAGTTCACGAACGGTTCGCTGAACGTTCGATTCGCTGAATGATCGGTTCGTTTATAGCCTTACTCATCTATGGTTCTTTTGCAAGCCCAATCCTAAAATTGAAAATTCAGCTACTCCAAGTGAATTAAAGATAATTTTAGATTCATTAATTGGCCGAAAAGTTAAAAATATTTATGTTATCTCATCTCGTATGTGTTCAAATTTCGACATTTAACTTAAAAATATAATATATTTCTACTTAATAAAGATAATTAACTATTTATCTAAGAGAAAAACTTCAATACACAGTCTGTGTAAACTAAAGTTTACACAAACCTTTTAGTTTTAGGGGTTAAGGGTTTAGTTTAGGGTTTAGAGTTTAGGAGTTTGGGTTGTAGGATTTAGAATTTAAGATTAGTGTTTATAATTTAGTGTTTGGGGTTTTAGAGTTTAGGTTTAATTTTGATTTATAGTAGAAATAGGCATGCTTGTGTAAAATTTACACAACCTGTATCAAATTTAAACCCTTTATCTAATGTAAATGGAGTAAATTTTATGACACGGGAAAACTTAATTATTATATAGCATCTGTTTTTTACTATTAACTTTTTGAGAACACACACCATGTTGAACCCAAGTCACGAACAATATAATCTTTTACCACCGTAAAAATAGTTAAAAATATGATAAGAAATAAGGACATCTTCAAAATAAAATATTTTTATTATCTTTATTCAAATTAAGTCATGTGAATGACTAAAATTACCGTATAAAATTAATATAATGCTAATTTATACATTAAAACATATTAAAAAAATAACACTTCTACCAAACATAACATTACATTAAATATATACAAAAATGATGCCAGATGATATGAAACTTTATGCTTATGATAAATATAGTTGGATCGCTAAAATTGAGGGTAAAATTATTGAAATAAAAAATTATATAGAAGAATTATGAAACTGTAAAAAGACCAAATTAGTTTTACACTAATATTATCTAATAAATCAACCGAAACCCAAGTACTTCAATTTCCGTGAGAATTTAACATGTCAATGGGCTGCAAAAGAATGTAGTAGAAACACTGGGATTAAGCTACAGAATTCTTGATGCATGCCATAGCCAGTTTCTTAGTATTTAAATGTGGTTTGGGAAAATTTTATTCTAAGCCATACGAGTATTGTATTGTGTATTTGTATTGTATGAAGGTAATGGGTGATTAATATCTCTTCCGGCTTTTCTTCTTCTCTGGAGTATCATGAAATTGTGCTTTCCTTCCGTATGTCTTTAGCTGATAGTTTTCAAAGGCCTTAGAAACTGGTCCTACCTACATACATATATTATTACCAATATCACGGTAATATTCCTTATTCATGGAAATTAACTCTCAGGAACGTACCAGTTCAGATTTCTTGGAGTATACTCTGACAATCATATCTTGATAAAATGCAGGCAGCAGGTGACTTATGTGCTCATCTCTTATCGGAAATTTGAAATCCGTCTCATAATCCTGATCAAGAAATCCAAACACCGCCGGTATCTTAAATTAATTTCAGTATCACAAAAGAGCAACTAGGGAGGAAGTGATGTTAGTACCTGGAAAAACTTGATGCTGGATGCGGAAATACATGCAAGGAGAGCCACAGCAAATCTGTTACTTTGTTCAAGAAAAGGGAGAAAAAAAGGGCCTTCAAAGTAAACATTATGTTCATTGGCAAGTACCTTTCGAGAGGGTTATTCCTCCCGCGAGTCAGGTCAATTTTCACAATGCTCACAGCAATATCTTCCTCTTTCAAATGGGCGTCACCATTTTTCTGAGAGCAAGGTCAATTGCCATGTCAGTTAGATATTACTCTTTGAGTAAAGAATTTAGCATAAAATTCTTTTTTAGTTTGGCACCTGAGAACAGACAATATCTTGAGGAGAGATGTACTTGAAATGCTCTTGCTTGTCCTTTGGAACAGTAAACTCGTTACAGAACTGCAAAATGTAATCAATTGTTGAAGTGGACAATCCAAAAATTCTTTCAATGAAGAAAGAAAACCCTATTCCCTATATATCGTTTGTTAAAGAACACCTGGTATAGGTCTCTTTTCCGGATGCGAAGGATCAGATCTCTCGCTTTCTTCAGCTCTTGTTTATCAGAGGTTTCAATTTGTTTTAACAGTGAATCATCTAACTGCAGTTCTCAAAGGTCAATTGCAGCCCTAATGAGTAACGACATAAAAAATGGAATGTTGAAGATACGTGCAAATGTTAAAAAAGGCTTTAAGCTCAACAGACCTTCCAAAATTCAGCTGGCTCTTGGATTGATGCTGATATATTCAGTTCAGCATTTGCTAATGTTAAAGCATCTACAACCATGAGTTCTATTGCCTGGGGAAATAAGAAAAAGTGGCGAAGTATCAAAGTCCACTGCATTTACTGTTAAAAAATCTGCTTAAGAAAAAAAGCTCCAAATTCGACAGAATTGACATTTAGAAGTCGTGGACAAAACATAGTAGTTGCAGAGTACCTTTACTTTAGCATGTTTGTAAACTGTTCTATGTAAATCAGCTCGAGTAGCAAATAACTTGTGGACAGTCAGATCTATCAGAAACATAGCATATATTAGCTGAAGATGTAATTGTTAGATGAAGATAATAAATTTGGACAAATACTAACAATCCTTCGCCCGGTAGCATATCTCGTCATCCATCACTCTCATTGTCTCCATTAACCTGCAAGTTAAAATGAACATTAAGAGTATGTGTACCACAACAAAATATGATCAATAAACCAGAAAGCTCTGCAACTTTGCATATGCAGAAATGTTAAATTAGCTTGGAACTTAACAGCCCGGCAGATTATGTATTAACCAATAAGTGATGACCATTCTGAACCAATCCCTACCTCTGAAACTGGAAATTGCAGCCAAGGCCACAGGCGCGGGAGTCACGTACAATATAGTCAAATCTGCAACGAAATGTAATTATTGACTCTACTTTCAAAACCACAAGTGTAGTAAAGTTCAAAATAAATTCTCCCCGTGGAAAATCAATATACTTACTTATCAACATCTATCCCATTTCTACCATTTGCAACAATGTCATACAGAAAACGCTTTTCATTCACAGTCTACATTAAAGGAAATTTAAAATTGTGATGGCAGAGAAATCGATGAAGAATTTGAAAACAGACAATAATGTGAAAGAACATACAGGATTTAGGTAAATTTTTGTAATTACTCGCTTACATTTTGTGAAGCATTTACTGAGCTAGCAAGTACCATGTCCTGTTGAAATGAAAAATTATACCAAACCTCGCATTTCAAATAGCTAATTTCCATGTATATAGTGCAATAGGAATTTCACAGAACATAATTCAACCTTCACATTCTTAAGCATTGCAGCATCTATTTCAATGTTGTGCTCATTAACAATGTAATCAATCATCTTTACTGACATGTCCTCATGAGACCTAAAATATTCAAACAAGTAATCAGAAAAAAAAAATTATTAAAGCATTCAGAGATCAATATAAACCGCATCAACTTTCATCTTGTGTTAGATTTAGATGCCCAATATGCGATGTCAACTTTGGAACATTGTCATTTATATGAAACAAGCAGAGAAGGTAGCATAAATTGGAAATTTTTATTGTCGAACATAATGAAAAAAAAAAATTATGAGTATCAAACTAGTGGCAGAAATAATTTCAACAGTGAAAAATGCTAGACAGACACTGCCTAAAAACAAACCGTATTTTTTATTATTAGGATAATGAGCTATTGCCTATTCACTGCGGGAATGTAAGGCACCCAGTGATTACATCCGAGACAATACTAACAATCTATATCCAGAGATGAATGTAAGAATTACCATTCAAATCCATTAAGCACCCGAGGAAGAAACTCGCGCTCAAACAGATAGCTGAACGGTCCATGTCCAACATCATGCAATAGTCCTAAGCAAGTAACCAGCAATAGGGGAATAAAAGGTTAGATACAGAAAAAGAGATAAGAGATGGCTCAAAATAAAGGAAAAAATTGATGATTACCAGCAAGTTTTACTGTGTCAATATCATTACGCTCAATGTTGATCTCCGAGCCCTACAAGTATGCCATGCAAATAAAGAGAATGTCTCAATATAATGGGGTCAGAATGGGAACCACAAGACTGTGAAGTCATTTTCCTACTTGGTGAGCTTTAATTGTATGAACAGCTTCACCAGCCAGCCAGTAAACTCCCAGCGAATGCTCAAAGCGAGAATGAACAGCTCCTGGGTACACCATGTGAGATAGACCTGATAAGCAAGCAACTTAGATCAGCAAACGGATCAAGCTCCTAAAAGCCTGATGTAAGGAAGTTCAGCTTACCAAGTTGCTTTAGATCGCGAAGTCTGCAGTATACAGTAAAATCATCAAAACATATAGGAATTTCTAATTATATATTAAAATTGAAGGGGAAAAAAACTGGTGCATATTTTCAACAAATCAAATCAAGCTTGCCTTTGAAACTGCTCCGTGTCAACAAATTTTAAGAAGAACTGCATTAACAACAAAGCAAAAGGTCAAATATTATATCTTAAAGAAAACATTAATTATCAATAATTGTTTGCTCTGTCCATATTCTAAAGTTCTAAATCTATTCAAAGATATTCGTTATTCCTTGTGACTTCTTTTTCGCTAAAAGAGTATAAACTTCAAAATCTATTCAAAGATATTCGTCACTCCTTCAAATTCTTTTTCGCTAAATTATACTAGTGTTTCTCATATTCTTCCGAACTGTCTCTGCGATGAGATTCGTAGATTCCTAAGCTTTTCTTTATATTTCACTGATTAAAATTCTGTCCTCTAGAGGAAAACACTTTGCGATATAAACTGAATCAAAACCCGGTTTACCTTATCGAATCACAGAAAACACGAGTGCAAGTTCGGAAATGGAAGCGAAGCTAATACCTTATCAAGGTAGATGTTGCCGTGGACGTTGTCGTGGATGTGCTTCGAGGATCGTCGATCCTGGCTGCGCAATGAGTAGCAGCTCGTCACCTCTTCGTTCCAACTCGTTCCCATTCTATTTCACATCCGGAACCTCTCAAGGAAATGCAAATTTCCAAAAAGAGTAAAAACAGAGACCAGAAAACTATAAAGAGACTTTAAAAAAACTAGAAAAAAATTCAAAATCTCCGAGATTCAAATTCGCTTTATTTGAGCTGTGTTAGGGTTTCAAACAGGGAGAGAGAGATGGGTACCGGCTTCTTAGCTGGAATATTATGAGATGAGAAGCGAGAGGGTGAAAGAAAGCGGTTATTATAAGCGCAGGGAAGTTGGAGTGGAGGCGAAGTGAAAATTGATGCCGCCAGAAAAGCGATTTGTTCGTTAACGCGTTCCTTGGAGTAAGCGCGTGGATCTCACTATCCAATCATTTTAATGAGAAATTTCTATTTTTTAAAAAATTGACAGCCTTTATTGGATGGCCGGTAACGTTTGTGTCAAAAAATAATAATTAAAATTTGATAAAAGAAAAAATATTATATGAAAATCAAAATAAAATGTTAAGATTTAATTTATGGATTACATTAACTAGGGATGGGCATGGGTCAGGTCGGGTCGGGCCAGGTTTCTGGTCCACCCAAACCCGACCCGAAAATAAATACCCTAAATCCGCACTCGACCCGATCCGAATATATTCTTTAAAAAATCCGACCCATAAATAAATATACTAAACCGACCCGACCTATAAAAAAATAATTTTAGGGACCTAATTGTAAAAAAATAATTTTAGGGACTTAATCATAAAAAATTATAATTTATAAGACTAAATTGTAAATAAAAAATTAATTTTAATGACCTAATTATAAAAAATATATAAAGAGGAGGTATTATTATAAGGGTAAAACTTTGATACACATGTTGTGTAAAGTTAATTTTACACAAGCCTGTGTATTTACACTATAAAAAATCAAAACCTAAATCTCTAATCCTAACCCTAAAACTAAACCTTAAACCCTATACACTAAATTCTAAACACTAACCTTAAATTCTAAACCCTACAACCTAAACCCCTAAACTTTAAATCATAAACTAAAACCCTAACCCCTAAAATTAAAAGGCACGTGTAAACTAAAGTTTACACGACCTGTGTATCAAAGTTTTTCTCATATTATAAATATCCCTAAAAAATTTAGGGAAAAATTACACAATTAGTCCCGAGTCGGGTCGAATATTTCCCACCCTAAACCCGACCCGACCTGAACCCAATTTTTTCATTAAAAAATCTAACCCGATCGGGTAAAATGCTCATCCCTAATATTAACCTTAACACCTCCAATACTAAACCATAAACTCTAACCTTAAATTTTAAATTTTAAACCGTATAACGTAAACCTCTAAATTTTAAACCCTAAACTAAACGTTTAATTCCTAAATTTAACAAACACGTGTAAACTAAATTTATATAGCTATGTAATATTTTAAATATAATTATGACATCTATTCAATATATATATATATATATAATACAAACACGTTATCAAGTATATAAATTAACTTTATTAATGGTGTATTAGTTATAATTACTATATTGATTAATTAAAGGAAGCAGTTACTTCTTAGGGAAACTAAAACATGTTTTAAACCTATAAACTTTTTAAATATTGATTTTCTAAGTGTTTAATTATAACCTTTTAAGTGTAATTGGAAGATGGAACATCATTTCACTAACCACAAACATAAAATTCGTAAAATCTAAACTTCATACGTAAATGTTATTATTGCTACAAAAACTTTATCATAACAATACAAATAAAAAATATCATTATGTCCGTTTATAATAATTAATTTTGATTATTAACATATCATTTATAAATCTAATTGTAACTTAAAAAAAGTTTATAAAAAAATGAAACAAGAAAATTCTCAACCAAACCAAACATTTCGACGTTATATTTTTTCCATGTCCCATTAACGGCTTCCTTGTAACAATAAGAACAAACGGTCTAAGCATGTTGTTTCTTTTCCTTAATCTATATACCTTATGGTAAGGGCTTAGTCAAGATTTTAAAAGATCTATATTCTTTAGTCTCATCCCGTTTCAATATGTATGATAAACTTCCAAGAGAAAAACAACTCTTTTGGATTTGGAACTAGTTTTTCGATAGTTGAAAAGTGATTCAAATATATATATTAATCGATTTAAGGACAGATTAATCTGTTTATAACAAAATTTTAATCGAGTCATAAAATTATTATTTTTAGAAGATAAATATTTGTTTATAACCCAAAGTTATAATTTCCACTCATCTTATCAACGTAATTTCCACTCATTTTGTCTGTTTAATGACTTGACTCCTACCTATTCATGCAAACAATATACAATTATTAACATGTTTTACGTATGAAACACGTTTTGGCCATGAGTTTTTTTTAATCATAAAGGAGAGTTTCAGTCAAGATAAAATAGTAACACCGTAATGAATCACACCCGATCTAAAAAAACAATCCATCTCGCCTCACATCCTTTTCTTTTTCTTCCCTTTTTAATACACATAAACAAAAAAAAAAATAGAATAAGCATATTAATTTTAAAATGGGGATGGAATATTAAATTAGGGGTGTAAAAGTTGGGGCAAACCAACTAAAACTACAATAACCATTTCCGTCGAATTTAAATTTAGGTTTAGAGATTTAAGTTGTATAATTTAAAATTTACTATATAATATTAGAGTTTAGAGATTTAGAGTTTAAATTTAGAAATTTAAAACTTAGTTTTTTTATAGTTTAAATAAAAAAATTGTTTATTTTTTTGCGCATATTATAACCCTTTGTTTAATCCTAAAAGCCATTAATTATAGGGAAAATATTTCATGCACTAGTGGTGGAAACAAAAAGTTTCCACAAGCGCTTTAATTTTAGGATGTAAGGATTTAAGTGAACTACTTTTGAATTTAGGAATGTGGTTAGAATTTAGGGTTTATGATTAGAGTCTAGAGGTTAGGGTTTAGGTTTAGGGTAATATAGTTAGGAATTTAAGATTTAACCTATAAACACTAAATTTTAACTATAAAACTTTAAAACTAAGGCATTTGTGCATTAAATAATTACCCTTAATCCTGTTGTATCGTACAAGCTAAAGAAATAAAACGGGAAATCATATCGGTTTCCCCAGTTCAACAATTTCATGTGTCCATGTATCATCTCCATAATGACGCTTCCCAGCATTGAATTGGGAGCCTAAATTGTTGTTTGAAAATCAGAGGAAACTGAAAATCTTGGGTTCCCTCCAAATGAAAATTCATAACTTTGTTCCCCAGCTTTGCTAAAATAACATTTTTATATAAATTCAATTCTTCAAGTATCCATTACAAATGAGACAAGTCACTCTTGTTCAGATGTCACTAAAAGATTTCATTTTCAATATTGTTAGGCCTTGGGGAATGTTCTGTAAATCATCACCAAAGAACCAAAACACACAAGAACAGCCTATCAAACCAAACAATCCAACAAAAAACACTTTTAAAAGTGTAATATAATGTGGTATCTTCTAGAAAATCTACATAGATTGTAGACCACAGTTCAAGGGTTCTTCATCTTAATCCTTAGCTTCCTAGCAATCTGTGTTGCTTTTGGATGAACCCGTCGCTTGTTGGCATCACATTGTTCCACCTCCACCCAATTAATAACCTTGAGTATCAGAGACTGAGGCACTTTCTTGGCCTCCCCATCGCCTTGGGATTTCTTCATACCATTCTCAAAAGCTTTCTCCAGGAAGTTCATGAACCAATTCCCTGCTTCGGCTTCGATTTGCTTCCCCAATTTTATCTTGCTGCTTAAACTGCTCGATACCAGTTTGTTTTCATCGTTCTCTGCGGCCGATGATTCGACGGGCTGTTTCCCGAGTGGAGTTGATGGAACTTTGGAATTTAAACTTAGGAGCCTCTTTTGCTCACTTCTCTCGGGAAACCCTGCGATTGACTTGTACAATGCAGCTCGCCTTTTGCTTTGGTCCATCGAATTGTGCACGATTTCGTTCAAGATTGCCGGTTCATCATCACCGTTTTTATCAGCTTTTGTGGCTTGTGACATTCCGGTAGTAGCCGAAGTAGCTGCTTGGACCGACACTATCTCACTCAGGGCCTGCACAATTTGGGAGTGAAATTCCAGAAACTGATCGAAGCATGCGGCCGGAGCTTCTGGTTTTGCTGATTTGGTTAAATTGGAAAACATCCTAAGCACACAACCAGACAAAATATATAGCATTTAGCAAAACATAAGAATTTCAACTTAAAACAGAAGGAAAAGCACAAAAAAGGGACAATTTCGATTACTTGAGAGACCGAACTAAACTATCTGTGGCAGTGACATCTCTCAGTGCTTGAAGAGCAATCTTTTGAGCCGTTTCTCGTTGCTGAACAGCTTCCTGTTGAACCACAATAAGTCAGTTAACAGTAAACACATGACGAAATCGACACTGGTTAACTTAAAAGTTAAAACTTAAACTAACCTTGCCCAACATGCCAAGTTTCCCAGGGAAATTCAAGGCTAGACTTTTGCTGTTATCCGAGGCAGAATTGTTATCAAGTTGAAATTCTTGTTCTTGGGTTGTTTATCGAAGCAGCGGCCACCCTTCCACTCTTTAAACTTGGTGGTGGGGTTGAATTTTTCTTCTCCTGCAATGGCTGAAAATTGAGTTGAATCATCAAGACAAAAACACCATTGAAAAGTTAGTATCAAGTAAAACATAGCAAATTGTACCTACAGCTAAGTTGAGAGGACAAATTGGGATCCTATACTCTCGGTCGCTGACACTTTTGCTCCTCGGAAACTTCGAGGCCGACGAAGGAGCAGCGCAGCTTTTTCTAAGCAAAGCTGGACTTTCTCCTTTAGTATTCATCGTTTTAGCCAACAATCCCCCACCATAAGAGCACCTTACACCAGCACTAGCGTTCCCATCTTTCGCCACCCTTCTTATCATCGGTGACATCAACGGAATTCTCCGCTCTTTCACCGGAGTACACTGATCAAAATCCAACGGCACCGGCTTTAAGACCAAAGGAGAAGAAATCTCATCAGTTCCTTTAGGACCCTTCCCCCAAGAGCATCTTCTAGGTAACTTAGTAAATTGTTTTTGCTCACTTTTCTCCCCTTTTTCCCTTAAACCCAATAAAGGCTCCGGTGTCCGAACTAAGGGATGCCTCCCAGGGAGCGGCTTTGCACCTTTAACAACAGGAACAGGGGAGCCAGGCTCCAATCTATCAACATAAATGAACTGCCCAAGTTGCATCTTGTTGCTAAGAACAAATTCGTCTTGGTCCGAAGGAAGACTAACGTAAATCGAATGCGAAAAATCCGAGACTTTGATGTAAAACCCATGTGTAGGCCAAAGATTCTTCTCATCGAGATCAGCAGGCACAATATCAGTGACTTGCAAAAGCGAGCTCCTGTGTTCACTGGTTGGCTTAACCCCAGTGTTCATCCCATTGAGTAATTTCAGCAGAATCCCAGGAGCCAACGTCGCCATAATTTCGTTTGAATTGAAAGAATGGAGAAGATATTTTCAAATCTCTAAGGCATAAAAGAAGTGGTGAATGAAGGGAAGGGAGAGAGTTTTTTTGGTAGGACAAGATGTTAGCAACGGCAAGTTTTGAGTTTTTGAGAAAGTACAGGTTTTTTAAATTTTGGATTTTTTTGGAACGTTGGGGCAACGGCCACAAGGTGGGGCGTCTTTGTCATTATGATTTCTAATTATACAAATACGGGAAAAAAAAGGAATACGCTTGTTTCCGGTTGCTCACCTGCTTTGTGTTGAGGCCATCCCCTCACATGGTGTTACAACCGAGTTCCGGGGCCACAACCGAGTCACTTCTACCATGCCCCATTTTCAAGCACATCAATGTTTTAGGAAGAAGAGTTTTTGTTTTCAATTATTTCTTTAGTTAGGAAAAAGTGTCCTCGTTTCAAACAATAGAATGTTTACTCGGGTCATTTCTATTATGTTTTTTTCGCATATATGTAGGGGGTGGACAGTCGGCAGAGTTTGGGCTGATCCACTGGTAAAGGTATGTATCCTACACACCATCGAGGCGGCACCTACCGCCCAAGTCGATGGTGTGGGTGAGTTTTCTAATGTAATCGATGTTTTTTTTCTAATAAAATAAAAACCGTTCTTTTTTTCCTACGGGGAAGCTGGGGGTCGACTGTGTGCATCCGCTATGCCCCACGGTTTCGACCATGGCTTGAATAATGGTTTTGTGGCGCGAGACTAATGTGTTGCTTGCTTATTTTGAGCAGATCAATCGAGAGAAAATGCTGACTTGATCGGGAAGAGTCCTTTTCAAGTGCCTCACGGCTTAGCGACCGAGTGAACTAAAGGCTAAGGTCGTGACACGTGGTATCCGAGCAAGGTTGTTGCACTCAATTTCGGGTGGTGTTGCCTGTTCATTGCGGTGAAAAGCACAGAGGTGCGTAATCAATAGCACAGAGGTGCTTTTTTTTTAATTGTGGCACAGGGGTGCTCAATTTTTTTTTATTCAAGCACAGCGGTGCTTCCTTGTTGCTAGTGCAGTGCGGTGCCTAGTTTTTATTGGGAAAACACGGTGATGCTTATTCCTCTTGATGCACAAAGTGGTGCTCTCTTGCTTCTTGTGTGCGGTGGTGCCGAGTTTTTTTTTAGTGGGAAAGCACGGTGGTGCTTACTCCTCTTGAAGACAACAGTGGTCTTGAGTTATTAATAGGCATTGTGGTGCTTATTATTCTTCTGTGCGGGAACTAGTGTGGTGGGAGTCAACCCAAGGATGGTGACTACGCGTAAGCATCATGGGCCAAGAGCCGTCCCAGAACCGAGGTGCCGGCGGCGCGGTACTTCAAGCAACATGGCGCTAGAGTGCCGCGCACAAGGGGTAGGACCATAGACCCCGATAGGTATGAGGAGCTAGAAGCCGCGGTGGCGCCCGAGGGGCTCATGTGGTGACCCGGTGAACGAGTTCGAGCAATTGAAGTTTCTCATCAGGAGTTGGCTCACATGGTGAAACACCTCACTGATGAGACAAATGAGGCAATGAGTACTCTGAAGTATGAGATAGATGAGCTTAAGGCTCAAATTAATTGATTGAAGTGGCTGTGGGAAATTCAGTGACCATGGAAAGGGGCCAGAGGAATAGGGTCCCCGAGCCTCAGCGGTATGAGGGGAACATGGATGCCAAAGAGCTTGAAAATTTCCTATTTGATATTGAACAATACTTTCGGGCTACTCGCACCTCTATAGAAGAAGACAAGGTCTCGATGGCTTCTATGTACTTGTCAGGGGATGCCAAATTGTGGTGGAGGACCAAGTTCACAAATGGCGTGTGTTCTATTAAAAGTTGGGACGAGTTGAAACAAGAATTAATAGCTACCTTCTTTCCGGAGAATGTGGAGTATAATGCTCGAAAGAAGTTGAGGGATTTGACCCATACTGGGACTATTCGTGATTATGTGAGAGAGTTTGCGGCATTGATGCTGGATATTAAGGACATGTCGGAGAAAGACAAGATGTTTGCTTTCCTTGAAGGCCTAAAGCCATGGGCTAGAACTGAGATTCAAAGACAACGGGTGCAGGATGTAGTCATTTGCCATGGCGCCTGCCGGCGGCTTAACGATTACAATGATGGCTCAAACAAACGCAAGGCCCCAACTAGTGGGAGCAATAACCATGCAGGTAATGGGAGTAAGATGGCTAGAGGGGAGAGGCCGATAACTTGGGGGGCCGGGAGAGGACTTCCAAACAAGGAGCCAGTGCAGAATAGGCTACCCCTAGCATGCTTCTTGTGTAAGGGGCCTCATCGCGTGGCTGAGTGCCCACATAGGGGTGCATTGAGTGCTTTGGAACTTTCACGGCCTGGAGACACACTCCCTAACCCACCTACAGAGAATAGTGAGACCGATTTGGCCAGGATTGGGTCTATTCGTTTTCTGAGTGCATTACAATCGCAATTGGACAACATAAAGAAAGAACCGGGAAAGGGCTTGATGTACGAGGACTTGGTGATAAATGGGAAGGCGACTAGGGCTCTTGTTGACACGGGAGCAACAGATATTTTTATCTCACATAAGGAAGTCAAGAGATGCGGTTTAACAATTACTAGAGATGTGGGACAGATGAAAGCGATTAATTACTGCTGCCACAAATTTGTGGAAGTGTTAAGAGGGTGAAGGCCAAGCTTGGGTCCTGGAAGGGAAGCGTGGATCTCACTGTTTCCCCTATGGACGATTTTGATGTTGTATTGGGATTGGATTTTATGACAAAAGCCCAGGCCATCCCCGTCCCTGCTGTGAGCTGCCTATTGTTTCTAGGGGATTGCCCGGGGGTGGTACCCGCTACCATTCTACCAAGAAGCGGAAAGATGATGTCAGCAATACAATTTAAGAAAGGGGTGAAGAAGGGGGAACCTTCTTTTGTCATATTACCTATCCTACATGGGGAGTCAACCCTTAAAGGGGTACCAAATGGGATTTTGAGAGTGTTGGAGGACTATAAAGATGTCATGCCGGATCGGTTGCCGAAGGGCTCCCTCCTCGAAGGATGGTGGATCATGAGATTGAACCGGTCCCCCGGTGCCAAACCTCTCTGCGAGATGCCCGCACCGTATGTCCCCCTCCGAATTAGCTGAATTGAGGAAACAACTCGATGAATTGTTAAAAGTCGGGTTTATTCGACCGTCTAAAGCGCTATTTGGGGCGCCCGTGTTGTTCCGAAGAAACATGATGGGAGCACGAGATTGTGTGTGGACTATAGAGCCACGAACAAAGTGACTGTCCGGAACAAGTATCCCATCCCCTTAGTTGCGGACTTGTTCGACCAGCTAAGTGGCGCGAAATATTTTACAAAGCTGGATCTTTGATCGGGGTATCATCGGTAAGAGTGGCGAGGGAGATGAACCGAAGACAACTTGTGTTACTCGATATGGGGCATTTGAGTTTCTTGTGATGCCATTTGGGCTAACCAATTCGCTTTGCAACCTTTTGCACCTTGATGAACCGAGTGTTCCATGATTTTTGGACAAGTTTGTGGTGATATACTTGGATGATATAATGGTATATAGTTACTCTTTGTGAGATCATGAAAACCATTTGCGGTTAGTGTTGCGAGACTCGAGATAATCAGCTATTTGTTAAAAGGGAGAAATGTGCTTTTGCCCAAACTCAAATTAAGTTCCTAGGACACCTCGTTAGGCGAGGACATGTTCGAATGGATGAGGAAAAAGTGAAGGCAATCCAAGAATGGCCGACTTCAAAGAGTGTCGGTGAGCTCGGATCATTCTTGGGATTAGCTAACTATTATAGACGGTTTGTCGAAGGCTACTCTCGGAGGACAGCTATACTTACCAATTTGTTAAAGAAATGTGAGAAGTGAGCTGGTCTAAAAAGTGTCAAGATGCTTTTGAGGACTAAAAAATTGTGATGAAGCGACCCAGTCCTAGTATTACGGACATTGAGAAACCAATGGAAGTTGAAACCGATGCATCCGACTTTGCCATAGGGGAGTACTCATGCAGGGGTGGTCACCTGTGGCCTTTGAGAGTCGGAAGTTGAGTGGTGCCGAGACGAGATATGCAACTCGGAAAAGGAACTTCTAGTTGTGATCCATTGTCTCGGGCTTGGAGGCATTATTTGTTGGGCTCAAAGTTTGTTGTTAAAACAGACAACACATTTGCTAGTCATATCCGACACAACCAAAACTATCGGCAAGGCAAGCAAGATGGAAAGAGCGTTTAGCGGAGTTTGATCTCGATTTTGAGCATAAAAGTGGGAAGAAGAATCAGGTAGCTGATGCGTTGAGTCGAAGGGCCGATCCGCAACCCTTAGATTAATTGCTCTTATGTCGTCGCTAGTAGGGTGACGAATGACATTCGGGAACTCATAATGGAGAATATGGGAAAGGATCCGCAGATGATGGCAATATTGAGGATGGTGGAAAGTGGCCAATCAAAGACCTTTTGGGTAGAGAATGGGATCCTAATGACGAAAGGTCCGCGTATGTATGTCCCGAGAGCGGGAGAACTTAGACGAAACTACTACGCGAATGCCATGACACTCCTCGGGCGGGTTACCAAGGTTGGCGGCGTACTCGCCCCTGTTGGAACAAGGATATTATTGGCCGCACATGCGACAGGATATTATGGACTATACCAAGACTTGCCTTATTTGCCAGCAAGACAAAGTGGATCGACAAAAGATCTGCAGGATTGTTGGAGCCATTGGCGGTGCCAGCAAGACGACCTTGGGAGAGCATTTCACTCGACTTTATAGTGAACTTGCCTCGGGTGGGGATCTTGGAGTGTCATTGTGGTGGTGGATCGGTTCTCAAAATATGCTACATTTATCCTCGCCCCAAATATTGTTTGGCGGAGGAGACAACTCGATTAGTCTTTAAACATGTTGTAAAGTATTGGGGTGTCCACAAGATATCGTTAGTGATGGGGATGGTGGTGTTCACCGGAAATTTCTGGAGAGAGTTATTCAAGATGTTGGGATCCAAACTGAATTTGTCATCAAGTTATCATCCCTGACGGATGGGCGAGACGGAGCGCTTTAATGGGTTGTTAGAAGAGTACTTAAGGCATTTTATCCAGCCAACCAGAAAAATTGGCCTTCTTTGTTGGATGTGGCACAACTTTGTTTTAATTCACAAAAGAGTTTCGCTACTAATAAAAGCCCCTTTGAAATTGTGACAGTCGTGACCGCGGCTTCCACACACCACTCTAGAGTCATACAAAGGAAAGTGTCCCCGAGCTTTTAATTTCTCAAAGGAGTGGCGCCAAAATACATAGATTGCTCGGGCTTATCTAGTGAAAGCTGCAAAACATATGAAGAAATGGGCAGATCGTGGCGAAGGGACCAAGTAGATTCAAAGTTGGCGATCTAGTGCTTGTGAAGCTAATGGCGAACGATTGCGGTTCTTACGGAATAGAGATCGCGATTGGTGCGAAAGTATGAAGGACCAGTGTCGATTGTAGGGCCAAAGTTGGAAATAACTCATACAAGATCAAGCCGCCCTCATGGATGAAAGTTCACCCTGTGTTCCATGTGAGAAACTTGAAGCCTTTTCATGCGAGCCCTTCGGATATTAGCCGAGGGACGAGTGATCGGGCCCCATCTGTACCAAACCCCCATCGAACGCCGAGTTGAGGAGATCCTTGCGATAGGTTTGTTACGGTGTCCAAGAAGAAGCCTGTTCGTGAGTACCGGGTCAAGTGGGAAGGTCTCGGAGCCGAAGAGACAAGTTGGGAGAGAGATCATGACCTAAAGGCGTTCAGCGAGAAAAATCGAGGAGTTCCTTGCGGCTCGGTCAACGAGGGCGTCGACAAGTTAGGTGGGGAGGATGTTGTGGCCATCCCTCACATGGTGTTACAACCGAGTTCCGGCCATTAACCGAGTCACTTCTACCATGCCCCATTTTCAAGCACATCAATGTTTTAGGAAGAAGAGTCTTTGTTTTCAATTATTTCTTTAGTTAGGAAAAAGTGTCCTCGTTTCAAACAATAGAATGTTTACTCGGGTCATTTCTATTATGTTTTTTTTCGCATGATATATGTAGGGGTGGACAAATCGCAGAGTTTGGGGTGATCCTTTGGTAAAGGTATGTATCCTACACACCATCGAGGCGGCCCCTACCGCCCAAGTCGATGGTGTGGGTGAGTTTTCTAATGTAATCGATGTTTCTTTTTTTTCTAATAAAATAAAAACCGTTCTTTTTTCCTACGGGGAAGCTGGGGGTCGACTGTGTGCATCCGCTATGCCCCACGGTTTCGACCATGGCTTGAAGAATTGTTTTGTGGCGCGAGACTAATGTGTTGCTTGCTTATTTTGAGCAGATCAATTGAGAGAAAATGCTGACTTGATCGGGAAGAGTCATTTTCAAGTGCCGCACGGCTTAGCGACCGAGTGAACTAAAGGCTAAGGCCGTGACACTTTGCTTGAGATTTGGATAATCCGAAAGGCAACTTTCTAAAGGATGTCGTTTTATTAACTGTTGGCTAATACGTGAATGGGCCCCTCAAGCCCTAATTTTAATTGTGCTAAGTTTGGATTCTCATATGATTGTTATAGGGCTTGCAGATTATCTGAAATCGTAAATGTCCAAAAATTTAAATTTATTTTTGTTTATAAATTATTTGAATCATAATATTCGAATTTAAATTAAACATTATTATTTATTGAATATATGATTTAAAAAAATACGATTTCTAAAATGGTGGAGATCAAAGGTTCGTAATTTCCCATCACATTCCGCTACAATAAGTTTTGGTCCAATTATAAGTTTAAGACTTTAATATCCAATTCTTTCAATTTGGTCACCCAAAAATGTCAAAACATTCCATTCGATTTTCACTTGAATTCTAAGGCATCTCAAAGGAACATCTTCTCATTTCTTGATCTAGAAACCATCTTCAGCTCTTGAATTGGAGTTCTATGTCGATTTTGACTAGGCATCATGTCTAGAAGACCGTAGCACATATCTTGGTTTGCTTTGTGTTCGAAGAAGCAAATCGTAGTCTCTCGCTCAACATCGAAAGCAAGGTATAAAAGCTTAGCAAATTCAGATTCAGAGCTTGTATGGATTGAACAACTTTTAGATGAACTTGAAGTTGATATTTTCAGGTTACCTATAGTGTGGTGCGACAACACCTCCCTGTTGGAATTCTTCTACTAATAGCATTATTTCAATAAATCTCTCTCAAAATACCAATTACTTGGGACATGCAAGAAACAGCAGGTGATACAAAATCTTATCACACAACACTGGCAAGAGACAACAGACAACTCTCCTTTTCAGGGTTTAATATTATGTTTGATTCAGAACAAGCAGAGAAACAAAACCTCCGGCAGATGAAGGTCCGAGCAACATTGACGACAAACGAACACAGGCGATATGCTATAGAGGAGTTGCAAATCCTGTCAGAATAAGCATATGGATCAATAACTTAGGACTCAAGAACCACATCAGTCAAGGTGTCATGCTAAGCTTACCATGGAAACTAATGGCAGATACAGTTCCAACTAAGCATAAGTGTTTATTCAAATGTTTTCATTCATTAAAAATGATAACCCTGTCTCTTCCATGGTAAAAGTACGTAAAACCACAATAAAGATGTGGCACACATTGTTTATTGAGGTTAATAAAAAACACCACTTGAGCGTAAAATGTATGCAAAGTCGTTCATGCAAAATAGTTTCAGAGGGTGTTGACAGCTTCAAATAAATTGAAAATTGAAAGAGCAAATAACAACTTTGTCAAAATATTAAATTTCAAACAAGAACTTGCTATATAAGCCACTTGTAACGGTCAACTCCTTTATAATTGAAATATGAAGATCAGAAAATAGCCAGTTTTTTATTTTTATTTTTCAAATCTTCATTAAGTTCGCCGAGGAGAAAAAAATGACAGCTGCTTTGTGTATATATATTTGAAAGAACCAAATTATTTTCTGCAAAACCCTATATTGCAAACCAGAGGCCAAGCAAAGAAACCACAAACAAATTATTCAGAAAAAAGAATGCTCAAATATGGATCTGGAAGAGCTTAAATATGGCGTGGCATGAACATAATTTGAAAATAAACTGTTGTACACTATGATGTTGACAAATATTCACTCTCAAAGACCTTCAAAGGAGATGCAAGAAATCTAAGAGAAAAGGTACAAGTTTATATAACACCAAAACATCAGTGAAGTTTTTTTGCAATTAAAATGGTTGCCTGCATCTTAGAACGCTAGCAAGTAGTGAAAAACATTGCTTAGGATGCATCAAAGGGAACTTCCTAACTCCAAACATGAATAGTTGCCCAATAAGTTTACAAGGGTTGAGCTTAAATCGCTTAAATGCGAACCATAAAAATAGGTACAGGATTAGCGGTTTCAGCTACAATAGAAGTAAAACATTCTGGGATTGAATGGATCTTAAATCAAATACATTTTGGAAAACATTCAAAGGAACTAGTTCAAAATAAGGCAACAAGATTCAATGATATTTCTTCGATCCCATCGACTATGCTTTTTACTTAATAAGTTTCGCACCCTTATAGTTTACTAGGATAGAAGAAATATATCAAGTTTTATAGGCACCCTGAGCCACGAATTTCACCATTCCCCAATTCAGCCATAATGTCACAAATAAACATGAAACATATCGTCTGCCAAAGAATGGAAAACAAGAGCTGCGTACAATGATGTTCATTATAACAATCAACCCAAATAGATTTTAGTTCCATTGTACCTATTTGCCCACTCAACTTCAAAACCAAATACCTTTCCAAGATATTTGTCTACCATGCTATTTAGATTTTAGCCATCAAAGGGCAAACTATCTTAAACACAATAGCACATTTTCTCCCCTCAAAAAGAGAGAGACACAAATAATGCACTAATGCAGCAATGAGTAGATATTTCAGACACTAATACACTGCTATACTGCAACCCCAAAGCGCCTACAATAAGCTAAATAAGAATATTAAACAAAACGGGGCAGCAGCAGCAGCAGCAGAAATTACCTTCTGACAAACACCCCCAGCTTTGATTATGCAAAGACAGCAACGAAGTGAACAAAGCAGAAGCCGTAGCACTATGCAATGGAATCAAAGTTACTGCACCACCCAATTCCACTGGGAGCCTAAAACAGAAACATCAAGTAAATTCTTATTCATAACATTTTATAACAAAAGAAATGAAGCATTGACTTGGAAAATGGAGGGAAAACCTGGAAGAAGTGAGATTGCGGAGAGAGAAATGAGAAGCGGAGATTTTGGTAGGAGAGAAAAGGCCAGCAAGCTTATTATTTGCAGGTGTTGAAGACGGTAAATGGGTGAAAATGGTCTTGGCCGAAGCGCACGAGAACCCTAGGGTTCTTCTTCCACAAGTAGCCGCCATGATTCCTTTGGGTTCCCAAAAACCCTGAAGCCTAAAACCCCATATTTTTTTCTTCTTGTTTCTATTTTGATGAAGAGAAAGTTGCTGTTGTGGGCTGGATCTATATGCGTAGGAAAGAAAACAGGCTAATCAAGATCCACTGAGCCCCCTGGGCTGCCCAGGGAAGTCCGAGGAAAAAAACATCAGGAATAAAAGCCGAACAAGCCACAGTAGCAAAATAGAGGGGAACCAGGCGATAAACATATAATTTGATACCATATATATTATAAAGATGATATATTAATCGAATTAAATTTAATAAATTATTTAAATCAATAGAAATAAGTTTAAATTATTATATAATTTTTTAAAAAAACCAAAAAATCGAACCCATAAAATTTAACTTCACTCATTTCATTTTTTTAATATTCAATTTCATTTCTATTTATTTTTTCAAAATAAAATATTATACATTAATACTAATTTGTTTCCAAAATAAATATGAATCAGACCATTATCATCCTTATACTAAACATTCTTTTCATTATAGATTATTCTCACCTCATTTTTCATGGTGTCCTTAAATGAAAAACTTTCAGTAAATCATTTTTAGATGGGAGATTACATTTTTTTTTTCTAATATAAATCGCACACTACAAGAAACCTTCTTGTTATTGTTGTTAATTGAAAAAACTTAATTACAAATTCAGATTTCAATTTCTTATTTTTATAAATATATATTAGATATTAATATTTTACAATATAAAATTTGCCCACTTACATACATTTAGGATCCCTTTGCCATTGGAGTGGCAAACTATATTTGGGCTGTAAACATCAGTTGGCAAAAGCTGAATTTTTCAGCTTCTAGCAAACGCCTATTTAGGCGTTAAATAGTAGTGGATAACCGATTGTTCACACCAAACTAGTGTTTGGCACTAAAATCGCGGCGGCAACAATTTGAAATTGCAAAACGCAATAAAAAAACAAAGCCTTAGTATGATTATTGTGTTACCTCAAAAAAAAAAGCACGATTATTGTGTGCAGTAAAATATTTGAAAATACTAGTTAACAAAATTATTTGAATGTTAACAAATTTTCAATCATAAATCAGAGGGAAATTACAATTTACATTATGAAGAAATTAGAGTTTAATTATTTTTAAAAACAATAAATATATTTTTATAGAATTGTAAGTTTTATATTTTAATTTAAAAATCACATTAATTATACTCTAACTTCATAATTTATCTTGCATATTTTAGGCTACATGTCTTTGACCTAAAAAATATATAACTTTAAAAAATAATTAAGAAGTAAATATTTAATTAATTATGAACTCAACGAGTGGCTTTATTAGAAAAGATGATGATGTTCATCTTAAGAGTCTCGGGTTTGAACATTTGTATGTGCGTTGTCAAAGGGTTAAGAAAATGTATGAACATATACTATAATGTAATCACACAAATTTGTTCAAAAATATTCAATTAAATATATATATATATATATATTTAAGTGAGTACTTTTTTCATACACACGTGTGTAAATATACATGACTCTACATATTTATTCTTTACAAATTAAAATATAAATCTCTAATCCTAAACGCTAAATAATAGACCTTACAAATTAAAGTCATAAAACCTAAACTCTATTCACACCTAAAAATAGAATAGATTGGATAATTTTCCTTTCTTATTATATATTATAATATAAAAATGCATGTCTCATTCAAGTTATGAATATCAAGAGCAAGCAATTATATCAGATGTCCATAAACATTTACATAGATAAGGTTGAGAAAATAACACGTGGGAGAAACGTGGGAATCTATGAGTTATTAAGTAATAATTAAGCATGCATGTAACTGTCCTATACATACATGATTTATATGGCTGATGCTGGATGCAGACAGGTCATGAAACCAAACGAATCAAACTATTCAACACCTTAATTCGTGACCCCATTTTTTGAACTTCAATTTCATCAAACCCCGGATTCTATATGTTGCCTTCACAACATACATAACTTGTTACTAATACTATTGAGACTTAATTTAAGGGTGTTGATTTAAATCGACAATTAAATTGAGTTTTATTATAATTTTAGTAGAAAAAAAATATTTGATAATTAAGTTTATTTAACATCTAAATAATTTTAGTAGAAGAGTATTTTAGATACATCGGGTTTGGGAATATATATATATATATATATATATATATATATATATATATTGAGTTATGTGATTACATAAGATATCATGTATTTGTACTCTTTATGTTCTCTACGTTAATATTAGATTATTCATTTCTCTCATATGTGGAAGTAGATAAAGTTGAATCATATTAAATCTCATCTGTTGTGTATGTCTTATTTTATGTTATTATCACTTTGTTTTATGTTTTCGCATACAAATTCCTAACAATGATTAACCGTTGTAAAATATTAGTTAACTATAATAGGATTAACACGTTATTTTTAATCATCTAATTACACTAAAAATAGAATTTACTTGTTAATCGTTATATTATATTAGTTAACTATGAACACCTCTAATAATGATACAAACGGTTGAATTAAAAATCGATAATTTTTTGAATTAAATAGGATTTGATGATCCAATGGACCGAGTTGGTGGAAAATCATTATCATGATTCATTGACCCCTCTTTATTCCTTGAATATTTGAATGGCTATTCCAGAGTTACCAGAATATGAACATGGCTCTGCCATTTGCATACGGCCTTAATTTTTCATTTCTGGAATTGGGTTAGAAGAATGAGCGGTGGTTTGGGCTGAGTCTGCTCTACATTAATATAATTTATGATTAAAAAAAGTACAACTAAAATATTATTAAAATGTATAATGTTTTTTTGTTATTGCAAGTAATAACTTATGTTACAAATAAAATATTAGAAAACACACGTGGGCGGAGCCACCTTGGATAGAGATGCTTCACATGACATCCAAAAAAATTGGAAAAAATTTTATATAAATTGAATATAGAATAATATTTAAAAATAAAATTAACACCACTTTAAAAGGAAATTAATATTACTTAAAAAGAAATTGACACACATTGTTTGTTCCTACATACTTAAAAAATTACTTCAAAAAAAATTTAAATTTTAAAACCTCAAAGCAAATTTTCTAACTCTACCTCTAAAAATACATAACCTAAAATATTACCCACACAATTATAATATTCTAATTTTAATAATATTTTTTATCACAACCAAAATATTATTTTACGATACAACTGAAATATTATACATTTTAATAACATTTCAGTTACTTTTATAGTTGTTCTTTAAACTCTCCTAATAGTTCGGCTATCCTCTCTGATTAATGGATCAGATATTGTAGATTTTTTTTTGATTATTTCACAATGCAATAATGACATTGGTCAGATCAGTAGGTTACAACACTGAATTGGACTGAGTGTCTTTAAATTCTCAAGTTAAGACTTGGGAGGGGGATCTGTGTTCAGATTGCATATTAAGACAAACTTAATTACATTGAATACCAATACCAAAAAACAAAAACCTAACATCACATGATTTGAATTATGATAGTGCTGCAACACATCTTATTTATGCATGTTGTACCAACCAAATGGGTCCCTGTATTAAATTTGGGCAATTATGATTATAGGTAGATAAGTCAAACAAGAGCATGGGACTGATTCTAGTCTAGGGTCACAAACAAGTACATAAAATATATCACATTTTTTTATTTAGGTAACTATAATATTTTTTTAGTTAAAATAAATTCTTAAAATTATCATTTTGATCAAAATAAATACTTAAAGTATTTTTTGATCAAAATAAGTATATAAAGTATACTATCTTTTTTATTTAAGTACTTAAACTATTTTTTAATAAGTGTCATGTGTCAACTTTTTAGAACCTAGACGAAAAAGATTGAATATTCTAAGTATTTATTTTGATCAAAAATATTTTAGGTGCTTATTTTAACCAAAATGATAACTTTTGGTACTTAGATGAAAAAAATGATCCACCTTAAGTACTTATTGTGATAAAAATAACCTTAAAAATTATAGATGAACTGTAAGTCTGAAATTGTTTTAGTTTAAGTTTTATTATACGTGAACTTTGTTCATAGTTGGATTTATTTCAATAGTAAGCCATTTTGTTTTTTTGAACAACTTAAAATGTTAAAAATACGCAACTTAAAAGGTTAAAAAATGCAACATAAAATGTTAAAACACGCCACAAAAAATGTTATACATTTTGGTAATATTATCAGTTGCAACAAAAAAATGTAATACGTTTTGATAACATTTTCGATTGTATGTTTTTTAGCCATCTTTTAGGCTGCCGTTCTTTAGACTCCCCGCCTACAATAAGAAATCAAGTCCTGGAATTCTGAACTCGACAAAATCCTAAACAGGGAAGCTATCCAGAATCCTAACAGAACGTAGAATGCTATCAAAGTTTGAAGCAAAAGAATCACCCAATCATACCTGCATGTATTCCGCTACTAAAAAATCTCAGTTTTGAATCCCCTTCTCGAATCAAAGAAAGATGAAAGAAAAAGCACTAGACCAGAACAAGAAAATATTAGACAAGCAAGAGATAAGTTGAGTAATCCGTAGGCATACATTTTATAATGTTAAACTTCTTAAGCATAATCTAAAAGCGAAATAGAAAACAGTTCACAGCCCAGAAACAACAGATGAGTAAAGATATGGAAGCAAGTTCTAAAAGCTAGCTGTTCTTAACACTAAAGTTTACAGCCATCACCATCTGTTTGGCGGTGCAACCAAAAGGTTTTGCTGGATTTGTTGCTGCAACGACGAAAGGAAACTTTGAGTACTACACACTAGCTTCCAGATTTTTCCTTCCTATAAGTGAACTTTCATAAGCGTTTTGAAGATGAGATGTTGCGTAGATTAGGGTAACACATTTACTGAAGTTGATTTTATTTTGGGTCATGATATGATTGCAACGCAAACACAATCCAGAAAGGTTACTCTTCGACAACATTAACCAGTTCATACTCAATGAGTGACAGATTGTTATCTTCCTCCACAGTGAAATTAGCAGGTTCAGCAACCTCAACACGACCCCACTTGTCCACTGCAAGCCTCATTGATCCTTTAAACATGTCAATTTTTGCATTGCGAAAAGTTACAGTAGTCCCCTCTTTCATCAAGTCCACTGCCAAAAGAAGAAAAAAAGAATAAGACAATGTTAGTTGGAACTAGATCTGTGACCTTCCAACAAAGAAAGCATGTCAGTTGCTTTCCCTATCTGATTGAGGATTAATAACAAGACAAGGAAATATTGAAATGATCAAGGAAACAATTCATAACCACTATCAAGTAAGATCTCATAGAAGAAATTTCAATCCACAATATGGTTAATTTGGTCCCCAGTGCATGTGCCTTGATTTTATTTGATACCCTGATTAGCATTTTTGGACAATTTGAGAAGATTTTCCAGACTCAAGACTTGGAATATATAACACTGAACTCAGTACTTTTACTCTTTGTAATGAAAAAACGAGTGCAGATCCTTTTTTTGGCCTTGTAGTTTCAGTCTTTCAGAGGCAGTAAGGGAAAGCATGTTACAGACCTGTAATATTGCAATAGCACCTGGTAGCTGGTCAGATGAAGCTTAGTTGGAGGATAAATAATTTCAGAGGGAAATCGTCCAGTCGTACTTATAAGTTAGCTTGAATGACATACATGTATCATATTCAGAAGCAAGGCAATTCTAGAAGACAATCCGGAAAATCAAAGTCTCCAGGAGCTATATTCCTACATATTGTAGTAGTTATTTGATCTACTGTTAGTTCTCTTATATTTCCTTACGACATGTAGAAAAGCTAGGATATATTCAGCCAAGTTAAGCCTTTTTAGGTGCTGTTTCTGGGTGAATGACCAGCTTGTATAACTTTGTAGCAGACTATTCTGCTTTCTTTGGATATCAAAATAAAATTCAAGTCCAAAAATCAAAAGATTTTCCATCCCACTTCAAATTAATCTAGAAATAAGGGTTTTGCATCAGTAAGAAACAAAAGATGAATGAATTCAATCTTCAACTATAAGCAGCAGAATGCCCTTGAACACCTAAAACATCATCTCTGAGATCAACAACACACCATAATAAAGTTTGAAACCATAATAGATGCAATGCAATATTTGGAATGGTTAGGCGTAGAAGCCTTAGCCAAGTGAGAAATACTCAAAACTGTTGGAGCATAGGCCCTAGAGACGATCATATTGGATATGGCATATTATATTACTAATGGCTAACTCAAGTGATCAAAGCTTTCCTTTATGATAGTGGAATTACTGATTGTCATGTGCTAATAATTGGATGAAGCTGATGAGACAATGGATTTGCAAAGGAATTGTAATAGGCTACAATTATGGGATCCTTATGAATCAAAGCTGTTAACGTTCATAAACATCGAATTGTCAAAACAAGGCATCAACAATGATCAAAGACTAGCCCATGTCAAAATACAGTTTGCTTCCATTACAAGCAGTTTAATTATGAAACAAATGTTGCATTATTTGTCTAAAAGAGAATACAATACAAAAAAAGACCAGTGACGGCAAAATTTCCCAAGTGAAATGCAAAAAAATAAAAATAAAGCTATCTAAATGCGACATTGTAAGATGCATGACAAATGAAACCTCTAGTAACAACAAAAGTAAATGTATTACACGCATTATAAGAATATACCTTGTTCATTTCTAGCAGTAAAGATAATCATTCCAGTCTCATCTCCGACCAAGCATTCAGCGATTCGCATTTGGCGAACCTGAGGACCATCAGCCCGACCCTTCTGCAATACCATCTTTGTATTGACAACCTTGACAGTTAGAGTGTGACCACTAGTGCCAGGGCGAAGTTGGTCCACCTTGGTGAAAACAGGTTTCCTCAATGACTTCGATTCCGCCATTACAATACCTTGAAAAACAAAGTACACAGATATGTACCATCAGAGAATCTACAAGATAAACCAGCTTTCAAAAAAATTGTGGAGAAGCAGAGCAAATGGTTCAGTACATTCAACATTTTTTTTCAAACAAAAAACCTTGAATGGTGAAACGAAATGATTTGAAACTCCAATTGATTTTTTAGCAAAATTCAAGATCCAAGCAGTTCGTTCAACAAAAAAAAAAATCAACCAAAGACTTTGATCTAATCAACTTGGAACTTCTAACAATTATAAAATATAAGCCCAAACATATATATTTTTTTAAAATATATAGAACAGTAAAATCCCTAACTTTGCCCTAAAATTACAGATTCCAATAGAGAACAGACAGATCAGCAAATATAATTAATCAAATCTAACGAATTAGAGTACTCTGGTTATCGTCTATGATAATTTAACAGAATCGTAACGATTTATAAATTTTTCAAATGAAATACAAACGAAAGAAAACAACAGATTGCAATTTTTCCTAAAAAAGAGAACAAATTAAGATAATAGTTTGAGCAGTAAAGGAATTAGGGTTTGGAAGTTACCGATTAGGAGAGCTAAGGAAAATGGGGATTAGAGAGTGATTAGAGAGAAAGAGCGAGAGAGATCTGTTTGGGAAACGGCACTTAGCAGTTTAACACAGTTAATTTGGATTTTGGATTGCATATCGTAACCGTACAGATAAGTCACTGAAGTTTGGGTTAATTTTAATTTGATTATTGAAGTTTTAAACTTTACATTTTAATCACTAACATTAACTATAAATAATAATATAGTCACTCAAACGTTAAATCTCCTTTGACTCATACCTGTCACCTTAACAACAATGATTTATATGTAATATGAGCATAATTTATAACTAAAATATTAATATGATTCTTAACAAAAGAAAACTTTAAAGATTTTTTTTTTAAATTTTATCTTGCTCCGTTAAGCCGTCGTCAACATCACCAACCCTCACCATACCAACAATTCTTTTTCATTTTTCCCCTTTCAATTTCTCTTAATTTTTCATTTTTCTCACTGCCCAAACAAGGGAAATAAAGAAAGAAAAACAATGGTGAAAACGATTTATACGTTACCGTTCCAAGCCTTTTTTTTTTTTGGATGTTCATTTGTAGCCTGTTGGAAGTAGCATGTCAAGTGAGCAGGCTGAGGTTAAGACAGCAAAGAAAATCTATTATCAGAAATTTGTTGAGCTTCCAGGGAATGACATATTTAAGCACGGGTCTCGACAGGAGAACAATATGAACTTTCGCTCATGGGCATCATCTTTTATGATCATAGTTTCAGTAAATAGTTTTATAAAATAGCTATTGTTTTTGCTGTTTTAATTATATTTAATGTATTTTCTTATCAATTCTATAATACTATTATTTTATTATTTTTACCTACTAATTTAATAATTTAACGTTAATTTTTTATTCAGATGATCAAATGTTTCTTAATTTCTAAATTTGTAAATCATATTGTAATCAAATTCAAAATTTTCAAAATAAATAAAATCATTCAACCACCTACCAATCAACCATCAGAATGATATTGATTGGTGATAAAACTCTAGCAGTTTCTAGATTTTTTTTTCTGCTATAGGATTTTAAATAATTATTGTGGTTCGCATTTTCAAGGATAGAAACATTTATTTTGCGAAACGAAGGCAGAGATATCGGCAAAAAGGAGATAAGCTAAAGCCACTGTGTCCGACACTTAGAAGGAACTGAAAAAAAAATATGAGTGCCACACTTCCGACACCCCATCTCCGGTCCTTCGCTTCTCCCCCGCCACTTTCTTTCAAACCCTCCTTAGCTTTCCCGGAAACCAGACGGAAATCAATGAGCACCACCTTTATCCCAAAGGGTACGCCACCGCCTTCTTTCGCTCGCCTTCCACTAAGGGTCAGTGCGAGTTCTCAAGCCGCTTCTGCAACTGAAGCAGCCAAATAGACGGCCGTGCCTAGAGAAATGAAGGCTTGGGTATATGGGGAATACGGTGGTGTCGATGTTCTGAAGTTTGATGAGAAAATGAGCGTTCCAGAAGTGAAGGAAGATCAGGTCTTGATAAAAGTGATCTTAACCCCGTTGATGCCAAGAGAAGGCAGGGCAAGTTTAAGGCTACCGATTCTCCTCTTCCGGTAATTTTCTCTGCAACTTTGAACTAAGAGAGAGCTATGTTTGAAATCTTGTCAATTTCTGTAGCTTTCATAGCTCAGTTGGTTAGAGCACCCGTTTAGTAAGCGGGAGGTCTTGAGTTCGACTCTCAATGAAAGCATTTGTTTGTCTTTGAATCCCTTTTAACTTGGTTTTCCTATAGACTGTTCCAGGCTATGATGTTGCTGGTGTGGTGGTAAAAGTTAGGAGTCAAGTTAAGGAGAGAGCTCAAGGAAGGAGATGAAGTGTACGGCAAACATAAATGAGAAAGCATTAGAAGGGCCTAAACAGTTTGGTTCCCTTGCGGAGTACACTGCAGTTGAAGAGAAGCTGCTGGCATTAAAGCCCAAAAATCTCGATTTTGCCTAAGCTGCTGGCCTCCCTCTCGCTATCGAAACGGCCTACGAGGGTCTCGAGAGGACCGGCTTTTCTACTGGTAAATCGATTCTTGTTTTGAATGGTGCTGGTGTGTTGGAAGCTTAGTGATTCAGGTATGGCATCCCATCGTTATCCCCCATATGTTGTATTGTTGTTTTGAATGGTTCGAAAATGGATAAATCGAATCTTCTGCAATAAATTTGATACTAGCTTCTGAAAGTTTGGAATAAGGCACCACCATTATGCTTTAAAATACTAGATTCTTACATTATTGCATTCTAGCGGTTTGACCGTAACATTCTTCCCATTTGCGTAGTCAGCAAAACAAGTATTCGGTGCTTCGAAAGTTGCAGCTACTTCGAGTACCGGAAAACTGGAGTTGCTGAAGAGCTTAGGTGCCGACTTGGCTATCGATTACACAAAAGAGAACTTCAAAGATTTGCCAGAAAAATACGATGTAGTTTTTGATGCCGTTGGTAAGATTGTAATGCCCTTCATAAATATGTATTATCGTCATTTTCAGTCAATTGGGAGTTGGGACCCTTGTTGCATTGCATACCTAAACCGAATTCAAATTTCTTTGTGTTTCATTGTTGGGCGCTGAGATTTTTGGGGATTGGTTTGCATATTTGATCGTTTTCATCCTTGGTAGCAGGACAATGTGATAAGGCAGTAAAGGCAATTAAAGAAGGTGGCAGCGTCTGGCCCTAACCGGCGCAGTCACACCGCCCGGTTTTAGATTTGTTGTTACTTCTAATGGGGAGGTTCTCAAGAAACTGAATCCGTATTTAGAGAGTGGGAAAGTGAAGCCGGTTGTTGACCACAAGTGGCCATTCCCATTTGCTCAAGTTGACGAGGCTTTCTCATACATCGAAACAAATCGAGCGGTCGGAAAGGTAGTTATACACCCGATTCCATAAACAAAACAGAGAAAGGGACAGCCATTTTCTATTGCATGCTGCAATCACACTCAATAGTTCAGAACCAAATGCCAATGTACATCAATGAATACTACGAATTTGTAATGAGATTTTGCCAGCTACTTTTCGTATGTTTTCGTTGGTTCGATAGATTTCTCGTAACGACCGAAGATGAAATGGTGAAGTCCACGTAACAGTATCAAAGCTGCAATTTACGCTAATGGGAGGCCTTTGGTTTTAATACAAAGATCAAATGCCTTCATTAAACCAAACTTGTCCTGGTGGCAGGGGCAGTATATAGGGTAGAGAAGACAGAGGCCTTAGTCTCCCTTTAACAATTTGTCTTTCCAGAAATTTAAGGTTTTAAGCTAACCAATGGTAAAATTATATTTTGGTCCTTCCAAGCATTTATACTTTCTCACTGCTTTCAATATAAAAATATTCTAAGATAAGAAACAAATAAATGTCTTAAGGGGCCTAAGAAGTGTTTTTTTTTCCATAATCAAACTGCTCAAATTTCCAGAGAGTTGATAGGGTAATTTACAAAGTTGGTGGTAGATCACCACATCTTCTAACCATTTAGTTACGGCTTCAATTCTCATTTATGGACATGGAACACATTTATTCGAATATTTACAATATTTTTATATACCCATAACTTATACCTTATCGATGGAGGCAATGGAGGGATGATTAGGTGTTTCTACAAAATTGCCAAATGGCAAGGATGCAACCCTAGAATGAGGGGAATGGGTGCATGGTTATGTCTTGGGACACATTCACGGTTCATAATTAGAGTGTCCATTGTTGCCGGTGGTATTGAGACCTTAGCTTGGTGGTCCAACAAATGTGTGGAAACAAAAGGTTAAAGTAAGAGAGATGCAATGTTTTTGCTGTTGTTTTTTCAGAGCCATGTGATCTGATCCTTCCACGTTCAGGCAATACCTACAAGCTGTCTTTCCCCTCCACTGGATTATCTCCAATACTTTAGGTGCTGTCGCCTGTCGCTCATTATTGCAATAATGGCTTCATCTTTGATACAAAATTGTACACAAAAGATGATTGAATTATAATTAATTATTTAAGTAACTCGAGTTATACATTTCCATTTCAAAGGAGAGTTTTGACAGGGTAAGAGTTGCAGCTAGAGTGAAAATGGGCCAACTTTGTGCATCAACATAGTAAGTAGAGGAGAGTGCCATAGCTGGGCATCGTTGTGCCTCGATGCCGCCTTGACTATCTTGTTGATGAGCAGCGGACGAGACCTTGAGTCATGGAATAGGCGGCCCTCGATGGTGTGCCAAGAGTGGCAAGCCTTGTGCGGACAAGGTGGTGTGCTCTCAAGGGAGAGAGGCTCAATGTTAGTTCTTCACCACCATTCATGAAAAGAAAGAGAATAGTGACTGCAGGGTAAGCTTATTCCCTTTCCCAGTTGCCCTGTTCTCAGAAATTTGATTAACACAAAAAACTGGAGAAAACACTGCTCCATTATGCTCAAGAATTTCTTTCAAAGAGTACAAATCAAACACCACCTTTTTTACACAGAAAATTATTCAAAATGAATCGAGACACGACACAAATTCTAACATTTATTACTCTCCGAGATCGGTAACGACCGCGAAGAAATTATACAAGCTGCAGTAGCAGGCATTTTAATTTGATTGCATTAATAAAAATATGGTGAAACTGCTCATATCATACTGCTGCTAAAGCGGGTGAAATCTGGAAATCCAGATTCCAGAGATCAAATTTCCCATTTACGAAATCGTAATGTGCACCTTTCAAGGCCACGGATTTCTTCACCACAGCTTCTCTCACGAATGGATATGTCAATAGGTTCCCCAGAGATACATTCACCGCCTCTTTCTCGCAGTTGGTGCATTGCTCCAAAAAACTTAGCTCGTTACATTCTGATTTCACCTTGGTCTTTGCCGGTGCACAGATGCTTACCCAATTTTCGATGAAATCACTGTATTTTTTTCGTAATTCAAGCATAAACATAAGTGAAATAAACGTATCAAATACGAATATGTGTTTGAATATTAAAAAAAAACAAATTGTCTGAACATGGTCGTGTAATGCCTCGCGGTGTTACCTGGCAGTGGTCCCATCGTCTGGGATGGACATGAGCCCTTTGATCCCTCCACAACAACTGTGTCCAATAACCACGATATTCTCCACCTGAAAAAGTAAATAAATCCAATTCCAAAAGCATAAATTTAAGAAAGTAAATTGTGGGTTATAAAGTTACGGTACTCGTTCACCTTGAGATGCAGGACTGCGTATTCAATGGCAGCTCCAACTCCAGAGTATTTTGTCTGCAGCCAACAAAGCAAATCAGAAACATGAAACACATCGAAAAGAAAGAAATTACTAAACTTGTAGATATGGATAATCAACTGGGGGAGGTAGATGTAACCATGAGGCTAACCTGGTCATACGGTGGGACCATGTTGGCAATGTTTCGAACCACAAAAGCCTCCCCTGGTTCGAAATCCAGGATGTGGTTAGGGCAGACTCGAGAATCCGAGCATGCAAACACCAAGAACTATACTTTTTTTTTTTTCAAAGAAAAAAGATTACATTGTTAGTCATTCAAATAATGCATAATTACTGAAAGAGGAAAATAAAAGAATCAATGTTAAAGTAATAAAAAAATGTTATAACAGTCGATATCCGGACCATTGACCGAATACTGTAGAATCTAAACGATCCATCTCAAACCTTTACTTTTTTAGTGCGTATTCATTCATTCATTCTTCTCCTTCTCCCCACCATTTCAAAAAGTGAAAGTGGTGGAAATAGTGGCCATACACGTCCCATTTAGTCAACCAAGGCACAGAATTATAAAGGTCATGGGGAGTTCAATTTGTTGCGTTATATTGAGTATATTCTTCGTTCAAACGTGATACTTTGGGGGGAAAATGGACCGACTCCATTAACAAAACAACAAATATTAGCATGTGAAATAAATCAAAAATTTGTCTGAAATTAATTATAATTGGTAAATATATAAAAGAAAAAAAAAACAAAGTTAACCAACTATGATAAGATAAGAGCGAACCTTGGGGCTTTGCCCTTTGGCAAGAGCACCGTACAGATCAGGATTTTTCCTGGAAAAATTGAAGAAAAAGAAAGATACCAGTTAAACTAATTATTATGAATAAAAAAAGAAAAGAAAATTTCAACCACATATATATATATATATTCTCCTTTTTTGAGCAACTAATAATGTTCACGCGCTGTCACCTTTTTAAAATCCACTTTCTTTATTAATTAAATATAAATAAATAAATAAAAATGATAGTGACAAATCAATTACCAATTCTTAATCTTTATTAGGAAAGCCATTAATGACGCTTTGTCAAATTGGAAAGACACGCGTTAGGCACATGAAGAAAGGGAAACGGGGGAAAGCAGTTAGTTACGTACTCGTATTTTTCTTTCTTGAAGCGAAGGAAACCGGTTTCGATCCGCTTGACCGGGTCGAACTTAGTCGGATCGGCGGTTGATGCCTCTAGCTCGGCCGTTATCTGCTTGATTTTTGCGGCGGCGACGCTCCCGAGATCAGCTTTGTCACTGCAACGGAAGATGACGTACGCCAATGAAAGAAAAACCGTTACGGGGTTTTCTTTAACAGTTTCAGTGGGAACAGAAATATAGGTAATGGTCCGAGGCTGGACCCCACTTCCCCCCAAAACACGGTTTACCGTGTTCGATAAAACTGTCAAAAACGACGGATAGGGACGGCAAATTGAAATATCGGAAACGGAGAGAGAAAATGTTAAAAGTACGGCACTGTAATAAAAATACCTGAGAAGCTTGGACAAAGCTGCAATGGCTTCCTCGTATGATTCACTCCCCATGTTGTCTTCTTCTTTCTGTTACCTCAAACAAACAAAAAACTCAAAATCAGGAACATTAATCAACAAAACACGATCCGTCAAACGGAAAGGTCAAACCAATTCCGATGAAACCGAAAGACGAAGAACAAGTTTGAAAAGAAAGTAAAAAAGCAAATCAAAAGGTGATCTGAATCGGGATCAACGCAAGAACAGCGATTAAAAAGACAAAGGAGCGAAGAAAAGTATTTCACTAACCAGACAAGTAGACAATCACCTTTTTATTTCTCGGAGATATCTGCGGTTATGATAACTTCTGCTACAGATCAGGGGTCTGTATTTATACTGGTTTATTAATAACGACGGTAAATGAAATTAACCTAGGGTTAAATCAAAGGATGGTTAAGTTAAAAAGGAAATGGTTTACACTTTGGAGAAATATGGAAGTTTGGTTTCATTAATCAGACAATATAAGTGGACTCGGTTCTCTTGTGTTTGTCTATGGTAAGAAAATTTTGGAGGTCTACGAGGAGAAGTGGTACGGTGTTGCGTGGTGTGTGGATGATATTGTATTGCCCGTTCGATTGGTTTGGGGTTTTAATTGGTTGATTGAACGGGGATTGACTTGTTTTGGGAAAGGGTAGAGAAAACATATTTTTGGAAATTGGGAAGCTACGGCGGGCCAAGGGCAAATACAACGACGTGGGAGGGCTGCCACGTGGAGGGATTTTCGAGCGTGATGACATTGGAAATTGATTGATATAATTATGATAACTTTTTATGAAACAATTTTAAAGGTTTGACATATTATCTATAATAATTTTAAGGAATTAAATCAAATGTAATTTAAATTATTACTATTTGACATATTGAAGGTAAATTTTTCAACTATATAAATGAATTAAAAATTGTCTACATCTATCTATTTTATTTTTTCTTAAATAAATTAAAGACAACAATTTATTGATAGTGGTATCACTTGTGAAATTAAAAAAAACTCCGCAACTATTTATCAATTAAGGATTCATGTTTTAAGAGTAAATTATTTGTTTAGTCACTCGATTTTACCCATGTTTCTGTTTTAGTTACTTAACTTTAAATTATTTTCCTTAATTTCATCATTAAACTTTTGAATTTTGCTCGTTTTGGTCACTCTACCATTTAGTCTTTAACTCTGTTTAAATTTTTTTGCATAAATTTGTGCAAAAAAACCGTGGAACTTTTCCTCTAAAACCATGCAGATCATATCAAAATAAGGTTGAAGCTTTGATTTGAATTTCTTTGATTTTGAAGAAAACCAAACAGAGAACAAGAAGAGAGAAGAAAAAAAAAACATTTTAGTGTCGTTTACATTGTAAAACGATGGCTGGTGGCGATCAAACAACAATAGAGAAGGATTCCAACCAAGATAATATAAGATAAAAAAAGTCATAAAACATAACATTTTGGTGCTGGTGTTTGACACTTTAAGGTCGAGTGACCAACATAATTGAAATTAGAAAGTTTCATGATAAGTTTGAAGTTTTATAAAGTTGATTGACCAAACCAGAAATATAGATAAAGTGAGTGACCAAAAATAGTTTGCCCTACTTATAGAGAATATGTTTGAGCATGTGTAGTCCAACCTCTCCCATATAATGGAAGATTTAGATTATTTTATTGAATATTAAATTATTTTTATCTTATTATAATTTAGACTTAGTTTAATGGATAGATCTCTGTACACTAAAATATTTAATTTAAAAAATTAAGCGTGAAATGTGACTAAAGATGAGTTGGGTAATGAATTGAATTTTATATGATTTGAATCTTATTATTATATTATAATATATAAAAGGAACGGATGTATAATAAATTAGAAGGTTGACTACTCCCTTAAAGAGGCTAATTTTTGTCTTTCTTCTCATTTTTCTTTTAAAATTGAAGGTAGATTATATTCGTAGTAAATTTTTATGATACTTTCACTTTGGTTATCAATTTTTTAAAATTTGTAATTATAATAATTTAAAATTTTAATTTATATTTATTGTCTTTAGTTGACGTTAAAAATACTGACATGACACATTAATTTTTTTAAATTGTTTTTTCAAATTGATAGTTATCACAAAGGTTGATTTTTCGATGAGTAAAACGATCGTCGATCAATCTTAATAGTGCTTTCTCCGTCAAAAAAATAATCAAACTTCAAACTACTACTCCTATCCTCTTTCTTCCTTTCAGTTCAAAATTGTCGGTTATCACTTAGGTTGATTTTTCGTTGAGTAAAGCGATCGTCGGTCAATCTCAATAGTGTTTTCTCCGTCAAAAAAATAATCAAACTTCAAACTACTACTACTCCTATCCTCTTTCTTCCTTTCGGATCAAAATCGCCGAAAAAACTTACAATTTCCTCAAATATTAATTAAATCTCACTCAAAATTAAAGATAATTTTTTAATTTACCATTATCAATCGTCATATCAACTCGAAACTGAACTATAGTAATCCAATGGATAAACAGGTCCTTTCACTATTAGGATAGACCGACGACAATTTTGATCATCAGAAATTTGGTCTTTGTGGCAACTGCAAATTTCAAAATTTAAGATTTTTTTGAAAAAAAAATTTAACGTATCACATCAGTATTTTTAATGACAGTGACCGTAATAAAAATCAATTAAAAATTTAGTAATTGTAATACAAATTTGAACAGTTTAATGATTAAAGTGAAAGCTATCTAGAAGTTATGTGACGACAAATAAAATTTCCCCTAAATTTTATTGATTTGGTCAAACTTAAATCCAAAAGGATATTGTTTCGGGTGCTCCAAAGGTAAAACTACAAAGAGACGGCAGTGAGCACTGAGCAGTCCGCTTCCTCGAGCTAGCTAGGGACCCACATTATGATGTATTTTTTCAAAATTATTTTAAAAGGTTTAATTATTCCAAAGGTCCATGTAAATATTTTAAATTTTAGTCTAAATTCTTTAGTTTATGAAATTGAGTCATTGTACTATATTTTATTTGAAAATCTTGGTCTTTCTCTCAACTTTTTTTAATTAACTGTTAAATGTTGACATGACTGCTATAAAAGGCGAAATAAATTTTATAATCCTTTACATTTATAGTTTTTTTTTATTAATTTGACCCTTTAAAAGTCGTAAATGCACGTGATTTAAAATTTGTATTATTCAATTAATGAGACTTTTTTGTTTTTTAAAGATTAAAGGTCAATCTGGTAAAGAAAGGGACTGAAAATTTATTTTACATTATTTTAATAGATGTCAGGTCATCAATTAATATTAGAATTGAATAGAAGTAAGGGGATGAACCAAAATTTTCAAATAAAAACAGTACATGAACTCAATTTCATTAAAATAAAGTACAAGGACTAAGTTTTAAATTTTAAATAATATAGGGATGCCTGACATATTTACCTTTTAAAATATATTTATAAAAGAGATAAAGTAACTTTTAATCCCTAAATTTAATTACTTTTCTAATTGGGTCCTTTGTCCACATTAGCCTCCGATCTTGGCAATTTCCCCCCTTTTTTTTGTCAATTTGATGACATGGACTCTCATATTGTAATATCAGACATAATATCAAAAAGTGACACACCATCAAAATGACAAAAAATGTAAATTTTAAATCTAATATAAACAAAAAATCAAGGATGACTAAAAACTGTGTACCCATTTATAAGATACTCCAATATTTTCTTTATTTTGGAAACCAATTTAACAATTTTTTTATCAATTGAGTGCCAAGTATTTAAATAACAATTCGGATGGACTCAATTTATTTAATTATTTTGTTTAGAAACAAAATCAAGATTAAACTATAGAACCCTACTAGTGGTCTCTGTAAAAAAATGATGATATTCATCTTAAGAGATTCAAATTTAAATCACTTTGTCTATAAAAAAATATGTATATTATTAAAAAAATTAAAAATACATATAAATATATATTACCTTACGGTTACCTGACTATTTCCACCTACTAAATGGCAAAAACTATAAGGACTTTTCAGCTCAATATTTTTGACCATTTATTATGTTCCCCGTTTGTCTTTCAGAACCAGTCAAACCTACCCCAGTATGGTCACAATGGGAAAATTAAGGATTTCAATTGTAAGAATATATAGGATAAAATCTATTTATATAATGTAAAATTTTTAGTCTTATATCAATTTTAGATTATTGGATTAGTGTAAATTGATGATTAAGAATAAAAAATAAAAATAAGTAAACTTTTAAGGAGGGGAAAATAGAAGTGGATTACACCATGTAAAACTTAAACTTTTAAGTCTTACATCTTTTTTGGACCATTGGATGAGAGTAAATAGATGACTGAGATTACTAGTAGGAAATTAGAAGATTTATATGGAGAAAATAAGAAGAAATTAATCTTAGTCATCTATTTACCCTCATCCATCGGTATCAAAAAGTGTTGAGCCATTTAAATAAAGTCATATATTTAAATTATGATTTTGTGAATTGAGAAAATTGAGTTAGAAAGATTGCCTTCATAATAAAATTTTTAGTACTTAATATAGATTAGTCGATCAATGAATCATATACAAATTATTATAAAAAATATAAACAAGTACAACTTCACCGACCACCTATTTTCCAGACATGAATATACACATACATTATTAACTAGTACTTGTTAACAATAGCAAGTGGTTAAAGCTCTCAGTGGACACCATCTCCTAAGTTGTGGATTATAAACTTATTATGAGCAAATTTCTTGTTTTCTTATGTATAATTTTTTTAAAAAAATAGTACTTAGTCTTCAAATTAAAAAGAAAGAAAAAAAAAAGCATTAAAGAGGTATTAATATGGAAGGACATTTCAACCCGACCCGGCGGGTTCTAACCTGGCCCGATCGGATTAGTTTTTTTTTGAAAATGTCGGGTTCGGGTCTGGTTAGTTTTTACTAAGGGAGAGGTCGGGTTCAGGTTTAGGGTGAAAAAAATTTGACCCGACCTGAGATTAATAGTGTAATTTCTCCCAATATTTTTAGGGATATTTATAACAATACCCCTCTTTATATTTTTTTATAATTAGGTCCTTAAAATTGAATTTTTATTTACAATTTAGTCCTTAAAATTATTATTTTTACAATTAAATCTCCTAAAATTATTTTTTTTACAATTAAATCCCTAAAATTGTTTTTTTATAGGTCGAGTCGGATCAGGTCATATTTGCTTTTATGATATTATTTTCGAGTCGAGTTCGGGTAGGCTAAAAACTCGACCCCTGCCCATCCCTAGGTATTAATGAATAAGTAAATGAAAATATTAACTTGGAAGAGTGGAAAGTGAGGTCAGCAACAATGGGCATCCCTTTGGTTTTATCCAATAAGCTATAATGGCGTTTGAGTTGTGAAACTGGCCACTAATATCAAACTTGCCTTTGAAGTGTCAAATGGGTATATATAATATAGAGTTAATTGCATAATGTGCCCTCAAATTACGACCCTTATTTTAAATATGTCTCAAACTTTTAAACATTTTAATTGCATCCTCAAAACACGATTCTCATTGTAAATTGGTCTCCAAATTTTTAAACTTTTCAATTTCATCATCAAACTATAACTCTCATTCTATGTTGGTCCCCAAATTTTTGAACATTTCAATTTTATTCCAAAAATCCTTAAATTATTAGTATATAATAACCATATCTCGTGCTAATAATATCGTTATAAAAATATTAATATGTCATGTAAACTCCAATGTCTATTATGTAATAACATGGCGTGTCATGAATGATAATTTGAGGATGAAATTTAAATCTTCAAAAGTTTGGGGATCAATTTAGAATGGTGATCATAGTTTTGGGGATAAAATTGAAACATTCAAAAGTTTTGGGATCAATTTAGAATGAGGATCATAGCTTGAGGATGCAATTGAAATGTTTAAAAGTTTGGGGACCAATATAGAATGAGGGTCATAGTTTGGAGAAATATAATGCAATTAACTATCTTTATATATACACACACGAAGAAGTGAGGAGGAGTAGGCGTGTGCATTTGGTTAATTCAGCCGGTGGTCGAACCGAATTAGCCAAAAACGAATTAATCGATTTTTTCTCTTTAACCGTTAACTGAATCGAATTTTTTAAACTTATTAACCGAACTGAATAAATTTTGGTTAATTCGATCGGTTTTTGAATTATTCGAAATTTGTTATAAGTTTTTTTTTTGAAAAGTGCACAATTGGTCACTAAACTATGATAAAATGGTCTTTTTAGGCACTGAACTCTTAAAAGTTACAAAACAATCATTAAACTTATTGAACTATTACAAAATGGTCATTGCACGTTATACATTATTGATAAATTTTGAAAAGTTTAATGATCATTTTGTAATAATTCAATAAATTTAATGATCTTTCTGTGCTATTTTAATAAAGTTTAATGACCATTTTATAACATATCAAAAAAATTTAATGATCATTTTATAACTTTTAAAAGTTTAGTGACCAAATATATATAATATTTTGATTAATTAAACAGTTTCAAACCGAATTAACCGATAACCGAAGTTTGCAAAAAAATTTAAACTTTAACTGATCATACCTAAAATCAACCAACCTATTAACCAAAAAATTTCGGTTCGATTGGTTAGTTCAATTAAAACCAAATAATGCTCACCCCTAAAGAGGAGAAGAAAAAATGATAATTATATGTATATATATATATATATATATTGGTGTGATGACATGATAGTATATGTTTATACTTTTCTTAATCTTTTAACAACATACGCACCTTAGACACATAGGTGAACAATGTAACATTACCTTAAAATAGAAGGCAATGAGATTAATTACTATATTAGTAAACAATGTCAATTATTGAAAATTGTACATTATCACGGTAAATAATGTTGTAAAGCCAAATAAAATAAACACATTCCAAAATTCAAAAATATTATAAAGGGTTTAGAGGAGCTAGGTTGAGACAATTTATGATGGAATTAAATGATGGGTTGAGGCGATTTGTCCAATGGAAGAGATTATCCGACAATGAGACTAGTTGGGAACTAACCGAGATGAAATAGAAATAGAAATAGAAATAGAACTAACACTTAATGTAAAAATCCAAACACACTAAAGTTAATCCAAATTGTTTATATAAATGCATTGGGCTGAACCTATTGAAAAGCTTGGGGACTCGGTAAACAGCCAATAACTCGTAGTTACCGCATTAGTTTGTTTTTTGTTTTTTTATAAACGGTAATATCTAACCGATTGACTGATTAATCTGAATTGAGTACTATAAAGATATATTATAGGAACGATTCTTCTAATTTAAATTTCTTTATTTATAATGTCAATACACGGATCCATGGCCTTAAAGGATTTAGTACTTCATCTTATTAGACCAACTAGTTATTGATTATTAGTTTAATTTTTTTTAATATGAGTATGCTAGTTTTATTAAAAGATGAAAAATCCAAAGATACAATGAGAGTTTATAACTCAGGTAAAGAAATTTGATCCGGACATATTTCTAATAACACAAAAACTAATGTTTCTAGATTATAAACAAGACCTAACCTAGCAAAGGTAAAAACCCTAACTCAAATGCTTGAAACAAAATATATACAAACATCACCAAAGCTCGATAATGAAAGGTAAAAACCAACAACAAACAACATTAAAAAAATGCATATTACAATAATAAGGCACGTTGACAATACGGTCATTACCACAACTCAATCGCAAACAAAAGTGGTAGTTTTGAGCTTTTATCTAAATCCAATTCGAAGGTCTAAAATAGGGAGATCAACAAGATAATTAAAAGATTGTCAACTTGATCAGTAGTGGCGACGTCAAATCCAACCTTAATAAAAAATTAAATGAAAAAAAGCGGTCAAATGACCGATTAAGAGAAAATCGTACCAAAATAGAGAAAATCAAAATAAATAGATGATACGTATTAAACAGTAGAGAAATCGTGTTACAAAAATAAAATTATTGAATTTAAAAAAAAAATTATCGATAGTCAGCAACTAGCACTAAGGCTACTACCGCTGGCGGCCATGTAAAATTGAAAAGATTAGTTTAAATTATTTAAGCGTCGACTCTATCTCCATTTACTTTTTAGTTTTTGTTGCTTCAAGGAGTTATAATGTATTTGATAAATTACTAATTTTCATATTTGTTTTTTAAAATACGTCTAATAATTATATTAATTATTTTAAATAAAAAATTGAATAAAATAAATTGATAGACAACTACTCAACGTTCAATGTTAAGATCCTATGACACAATCCCTAAATCTAGTAAAATACAATATTAGATCTTTTGAGTAAAATTAAAAATTCAAGTTAGGATTATAATAAATTAAATTTAAAAAATTATCTTTATAATAAAATTTTTATTATATTTAATTAAAATTAATCAATCAATAAATTATATATCAACGGGTAAAAAAAAAGTAATTAGAGAATAACTATGATTGTGCCGAACCCAATCGAATTGGACTTTTGGCCACGAATACAAAGTTCGACACCCGTTTGCGGCGCTCTTATTTAAAATTCGACAAGCCAGCCAGGATCATAAAAAATTCAGCCCAAGTTTCTCATTCTTACAAACATTAAACAATAAATTATTTCCTGTTTCATTTCAACATGTCTGATCAAATCTCTGTCCCCGTTCTGTATCTATGATCTCTGCTTTTCCATTTCAAATCATCTCCCTTCATGTTATCTTCTGCAAATATTTCGTTCATCGGAAACCTTAAAGTATGGATGTATAGAAAGCAATTCAAGAATTCTGTTTTCTAGAAGGAACGGTAAGAAATTTAATACGTTTCCCTCTTTTTTTGTTTGATTTAATACATTACCATTATAGTTTATGTCAACTACTAAATTGTTTTAGAATCATCGGTTCATCATATTCTATAATGGGTATTCGTTATTTTGTTAAAAAAAGAATCTTTGGTACTTATATAGATTGAAATTGTGGAGATTTGGACATTTGCATTTTGTTCATGCAATGTTGTTATTTTAGCTTTTCCAGCTAACATTAAATAAAGAATTTTAATTAAATTTGAGAAATCCAATTCAGCTTGAGTTGGTTATTGATTTGACCCTTAAGTTTACAACTTTGTTTTGGGTTAGTAAAGTTCAATCTACAATCACTTTTATAGGTTGGAAGGAAAAAAAGAATCCAAGGGAGAGACTTCAAAAGAATTGTGTGTCTTTAAACTCTTAACCAATGAGGGAGGAACTATGGAGATGGCTGTTAAGTTTTTATTACATCCGACTGTCGTAAGAAGTCCAGTTAGCTCGATGATGCCTATCAATTATTAAAAACAGATGTGCAATCAAAGTCTTTTTCTCGTGTTCAACTACAAGGCACATCACAGTCTTTGCATCTCCCCCACCTCTTTAATGTTACATTTCTACTTTTATGCTGTTCATCTCTAACAGCTAATGGCACTGATTTTATCCTTTGCTAGAGGGCAGACACTTTGATGTTTTGTTAAGACATTTAGGCATCCATATAGCAGAAGTGAGGTCAATGAGAATAACGGTACAGAGACTGGAGAGTGCTAGGAATGCTTCCTACAAACACAAGGATCAGTTCAGTCAGCGCACATCACAGAATGGTAGGCTGTATTGTTTAATTATGCAAATTTTTATTCTTTGTTTACATCTCAATCATTTCCTTTTTATTCATCGTCAGAATCAAGTTGTAAATGCTTCAATTACCATTCGTGCTGTCTCGTATGTTTCTAACTAATTATTAATCTGTTTTTAACTGATTCAAGATTAACAGTCTTTCCATTTTTACCTCAAAACTAGAGTAATGAACATGTTTATGAGTTACATTAATACATTTATTACCAATTCTTTGGAATAATAATACTTTAGGTACAAATCCTCTTTTAGTAGTCCTCAGTTCTTAGGTGGAGTCCTGCAATTAATGTATCATAATTCATATCATATCCTCATTAGGAGCTTTTTGACTCCTCTTCAATATTTAGATCCACCGTCCGTAGGATCAATTAACAAGTTTAATATACAGTCTCTTTTTTTCTCGGAATTCCTCTCTTCTGACAATTGATTTAATGTTTCAGCTGTGTTCATTTATTAAGCAATGTAACAATGTTTTGAATTTTTCTTGATTTACTTTTGCCTCTTTGAAATAATCAGGACTTGATAGCAATCTGTCAAAGACGTCTGTCGTACACAGAGATTACGCCGAAAACTTCCCCAGTCCAATGGTAAATCAACAAGACTCATATGCTGCTTGAAATCTGTAATGTTGTCATATTTCACCGAGGCATTACTTGAACATCCCAATTCTAATCACTTTGTTTCTTCCTTTTCCATTCAGAAATTTAGAACAAGTGGTGTATCGAATTTTGATAGTTCAGGTACCTTTCTGAGTTCTTCTCAGTATTATGTTTTCTTCCTTCTATCTACTCCTACATTTGGGCTTAATTTTGTGTTTGCTCGTTTGTTTTCTCCGTTGATTTTCTGTCTACAGTTAGGCCTTCATCTGCATCTCCAAGACCCTCTTCCGGCCAGCACCCGAAGTCTTACATTTCTTTTTCACAACGTTATCCCTTTGACGATCAAATTTCCTCTCATTAGACTTAGATAGGTGAATGGTTTCTTTTCATAAATGGCCCGTCGAATTGTACGATTCCTATTGCATGTTATCACAAGGAAGTTCCTTTCAGCTTTCTCATGTCATCTATGACTAAAACCGGTAAGTTTTGCAGATCATGGCTAAGATACAAAGAGGAGAGAAACCTCCTGGAATAAAAGTAAGCACTCACCTCCCACGGTTGATCAAAGAAATGCGATGCATCGATTCGATTTTAATGTTATATTTCTTATTGTATTTCAGGATATCGATGATTCACCTCCAAATCCTAATCAACCACTACCAAATCCTCAAATAACTCCAAGAGTTGGGGCTATTTTTAGTTGCATTTGGAGGGCCAAACTAGCTTTTTCACCCAAAAAAATTTAGAAGCAACAAAAAACAGTCAGCTTTTGAGTGTCAAAAACCTTAGTTTACCCCTAAACTAGCTTCTCGAACCTTGGTTTCTCAAAAAGCAAAACTTTGTCTCAAAATAAGGTTTTCCCACCTCAACCAAATACAAAGCCTTAAGGTAAGCCGTTCCCAAGTGAACGTAGTACCTTTCTCACTGCTCTTTGCACAATATACGCGAGGAATTAAAACAACTGCAAGTGAAACCGGATAACATTATTCCTTAATATATGCTAATACATAGCCACAGATTTAATATTCTTGTTTTTAGTTATATCTTTAGTCTTTACCTTTTGCCGTTAGTTAAAGCTTGTATTTCGAACAGCCTTGGGAGATTGCTCAACAGCAGAACAACTTCGGTTACACACCGGAAAAAGGGTTTTCTCAGCCAAATGGAGAGAATGGACAGCCATGGTGGAGACGTGGAAATGGAATGAGAACAGACTCATATGGTCCGAGGACGGACAAATAGCTGGTTCAGCAGTCTTCAGGTATCTCCCCCTCCATAAAGAGTTGAGGATCTCGTCGCCGATCGTCGGTTAAAAAGTGACTCGATGAACCATTTAAACGAAGTTTCGGTTTGATGTATACATGCTTTTATTAGATGATAGTTGTTTGCCTAAACTCAGAACTCTGAGAATTCGGACACAATTGTTTGAATTTAACAGGTTAGGGCCCCAACACATTTGTTTGCTGTCTCAAGGATCATCCTATTTCATGCATTGTAGATATTTATGTAGATTGTCGGTCAGTTGTTAAATTGTACGTTGCTTTATGGAGTAATAATATGAATATTACAGAAAGCTGAATGTCTAAAGTTCTGACTCCATTAAAGATAGATGCCAACAGGAACTTATTCTGTGGCCTTTATTCATCTTCTTTACAGGACCTTATCATTCATATCAAAAGCCATACTGAATTAACGTTTTTATTAAGGTGATTATAATGTAGTATCTATTTATAAACCCTTTGATAACACATACGACAAAGCTGATTGAATTCGAGTCTCCTAAGATGAACATCATCATTTTTTCACTAGAACCACTCGTTAGGTTCTAATGAGTTTCACTTAATTGTATGTAATTACACTTTTATAATTAAATATGTCTAAGAAATTAAAATTTATTGTAATTACAAAAGGATCTAAGTATTATATTTATAAGGAATAATTTTTGATACACAAGCTTGTTAAATTTAGGATTTAGGGTGTTAGTTTAGGGTTTAGGTTGTATGGTTTAAATTTTAGGATCTATGGTTAGAATTTAGGGTTTAGGGTTATGAATTTAGATTTTAAATTTTGAAGAAAGTGTTGTATAATATATTTTTTTAAACAGTTTGTGTATCAAAATATAACCCTATTTATAATTATATTTTATTATAATTATTATGTTTAATTGTATATATTACACATTTCTAATTATTTATTTAGTTTTGATTAAGTAAAGAGATAATTAGATTTTTAATGTTAATGTCAGGATTTAAATCCATATAAAAATAAAATAATAATTAAATCTTAATTTTATTTTTAACAAATTTTAATTATAATTTTAATACTACCTAAAGGAGAAAGAAAAAAATGTGATATTCTTAGTAAATTTATAACATATAATCTAAGAAATATGAAAAAATAAATATAAACAATTTTACCATTCAAGATTAAATGTGATTGCACATTTTTATGTTACATTCTTTTTATTTTTATATTGTAATTATTTTATGTGGGCCAACTGTAAAACAAGTATGGTCCCTTTGTGAAATCGGTCGGCTTTCGGTTTGGTAAATCGGCACGGGAAGATGCAGGGAAAGGAACCCCACTTTTCTGTGTGAACAAAAAATAATAGTTTATGAGCTGTCATATCCAAACTCTTTAATTTAATTAATATTTTAAATTTAAATCATTTGAAATGTTAATATTAAGGGAGAATTTATTCAAATATTATTGTCTAATTTTTTTTAATAATATGGTCCTCTCAAGTTTATTTTCAGAAATATGGTTAATTACTGTAGTAGTCAGAAGTCAGATTGCTTTTAACTCGTTTTTGAACAGTAATTTATTAGAAAATGTTAAAAAAATGAGGTTGCAATCGCCCTCTATTGATCCATGCACATCATGTGTGAAAAATACTATTTGAAGTCGGACTGTAGTCTATCCAAATTTATTATTTTAATGTTAAAATAGAAGTCACTATTTGAATTCGGAGTGTAATCTATCTGATTTCTAATTTGCTACACTAAAGTATCATATTGTTAGAAATAAAATAGAGATTGTCTTATTATTGAAAAAAAAATTATTAGAAATAAAGTGGAGATTGTCCTATTGTTGAAAAAAAAAATGGACAACACTATTAGGGTAAAAACTCCAATATTAAGTATTTTATAAAAAAAAATTACTATCATATTTTATAATTTGACTCGATTTATTGAGATTAAGCATTGCTTAAAGTTAAATCATCACATAAATAGACCATGAACGCTCGTAATTAAAAATATTTTTAAATTTCTGAAATTTCTTTACGCGTTGGCTCAAGAGCTGAAAATGAATAAAAATGCCGCGAAATTCATCGACTCCAAACACGTGTAGCTTTACAAACAATTCCAAAGCTATTATTTATAACGACACTTTTCAAAAGGAAAAAGAAATATATTTGTGAAAAGTTCATGCAAATTATTAAACATTATTCTCAAATCTATTTTAATTATTAAAATTTTAAAATGTTTAATTCAATCATTGAATTTTAGGCATTGCATATTTTTGTTACTGAAATTTAGACATTAAACTTTTTTGTCATTTCACCGTTTATTGTTGTCGGACGCGCACTGTAAATAGTAGTTGTTAAACACCAAATTTTACCAGTCGTTTTGTCTTGCCCCTTGAGTCCGAGTCAGACATTTTTTTGGCCAGAAAGTGTCTCGAAATTCATGAATTGAGAAAAACTATTTCGTTTCTTTCTTGTCGATCTCTTTCTTTCGTCGTCGAATAGAGTATATTTCTCAGTATATTATTTTCTTGTGCAGATAAAATTTTTCACTGTTTTAATCGTAAAGAAGTTTCTTCATTCGTCGGTAAATGAACGTTGTCAAAAAATTAATGAAATAGTGACAAAAAGTTTAACGTATAAAGTCCAGTGAGTAAATTAAACATTTTAAAATTTTAATAACCAAATAAATTTAGGAGTAAAATTCATTAATATAATTTATATAATTTACCCTAATTATTATAAACCATAAAAAATAATATAATAATGAAAAATAATATAATGATCGTCGCTTCTTAACATAAAATCTAAGTATTTGATGTTGGTCTAGAGAATAATATATATTTGTAATCAGCCATCATTTCTATACTTTTATTCGTTTAGTATTTTCTATACATTGGTTTTTCAATATATTTGTTGCACATTGTTTGGTACCCGCTGAAATTGATTTAGTCAGTGTGAAAACACAAAGACGTGTCTTGGAACTTATTGTGTTTATTAAATTATGTTTAGGTTTGGAGAGGACAAATACTATGTCTCGAAACCAAAGTATCAAAATCGTAGGTTAAAAATAACGCATAAAGTAATTGAATTTTAATTTGATTGTTGCAACAACTCAAAAGATTTAATTAAGGTTTCCAAGATTTTATGCTAAATCAGACCTTGTACCAAAAAGAACTGCAATTTAATTAAATTTCGAACTTGATTGTCAACTTATCACTAACGTCATGGATAAAGTAAAGAGTTTTTTTTAATATTTAATATATAAACAAATTACGATAATATCAAAGACTGTACTCCCAAGATTTACAAATAAAATTAATTTTTTTAAATTTTAATTAATTAATTAGAAACCTAATATGGATGAACATTTCTGCTCAAGCCGCTGACGTTAGTGAAAAAACCGACCTGCTTATACGGCAAATACGACCGCCGTTTAATCCCTTCCTTTTGTGCTCTGTTTTTAACATAAAGCTTTTCGTGAGCTGAAGGCGACGCCGTTTTCCCGCTCTTGTTCTCTGTCTTTTTCTCCTTCGGTTTCTCTAAGATTGCTTTCAACGTCGTCGCTTTCTTCTCTTCTTTTTCGTTTTTCTTCTCGGTTTTTACCGACGACGAAGAGGAAGAAGAAGGCGGAGGATGGCTTAAGAGGACGAACGCGTTTCTGCCGTCGCTATTACATCGAAGCTTCAAATCTCTGAACCTCCAAAGCTTGGAGAATCCCGTTGAGTTGCTCTTTCGACACGTGTCAGGTGACGCTTCCTCCACGGTTTTTGCACCTCTCCACTCGCAGTACGGTCCCGCCGGCTCCAACGACGTCGCGTCCGTTGAATCTTCCACGAAAACCTTCCTCACCTGAGGCGGTAGAGCGACGTCGCCCTCTTCGGTCTTCAAAACGGTGCCGTCTTCGTCGGCGAAGAGGAGATCTTGGTTGAATAACGGAAAAATCGGACGGATCTGACCGTCTTGGAACAAATCGTCCGCAGAAACCGGGAATACATCAGGACTTAAACAAACAAATGAAAACTCTTCCTCTTCGCTTTGCTCTTCCTTTTCATCCTCATCTTCCATTTCCAGTTTACTGTTCAATTTCTCTTCCTCTTCCTCTTCCTCTTCCTTATTAGGCTCCTCGTCTTTGAGCTGCAGTTTAAGTCCGAAGTCGTGGCTGAACTTCCCGGCGCCGGAGAAGTTATTAAAGGTGGGAGATAACGATGGTGAAGAACTCATGACTTGCATCGCAAAAAACCAAAAGAAGAAGAAGAAGAAGCTCAAGAACGAAAGCCTTTGATTGTGTATTGTTTTGCGGCAGATAAATATATGTAAAGGAGAAAACAAATTTAAGAAGTCGGTTTGAGTTTGTCGGGTTTTAAATTGAGGTGGTTGGTTGTAGGGTCGAATCTTCCCACTCTTTTTAAATTATTTAATTTTAAAATAATAATATTAATATGAACGCGGAATTATTTTATAGCGACGATGGAAAATTTTTAGGAAAATATCCAAAAAGAGAAAAGCTTAATCAATACGAAATACGTGGAGATTTTATTTTACTTCTTTCCTTTTTGGAAAAATTACTATTTTTTATTTTATTTTATTAAATTTTATAAGGTTTTGTCTAACTTATGCATATATACGTATATTAAGAGTCATTTAAGAGCGCTTGCATTAAATACAAGATTCTATTTAAAAAAACCTTTATCATTCAATGTATTACAAAACCCCAAAAAATTTTATTAAAAAAAACTCTTATTCAATATATTATTAATCCCTAAACCATAAAACTCTAAATTTTAAAACCATAGAACTCTAAACCCTACACCCTAAACTATAAAACCATAAACCATGAAACTATAAGCAATAAACTCTAACCCGTAAAACTTAAACCCTAATATATTAAATGAGAATTTTTTTAATGAAATCTTTTAAGGTTTTATAATACATTAAATGATAAAAAAAATTCAAATAAAATATTATATTTAATACAAACTCTTAAATGACCCTTAACATATACATGTATACATAAATTAGAGAAAGCCATTTTATAATTCTACTCTAGCTTTACAATTTACACTTAAATATATTTTAAAAATGTTAGATTATATAAATCATTCTTTATTCGAAGTATAATGTACATTTAAATTCTTTTAAAAATATTTTTACTGATTAAGTTTACAATAATACTAAGTTAATAAACGAGTTAAATGTTAATGGAAAACAAAGGTGGAAAAGTAAAGTGTGACAAGTCATTGTCTCTTTTAAAAAATATATTCTTTTATTTAATTTTATAACGCTCTCGTTATTGACTTTCGTTACGATTGTTCATTATATCTAACTTAACTATTGGGTGTTTAACGTGAAATCAAAAAATCAATAATTGACTTAATATCATTTGTTATGAAACTATTATACTATTTTCAAAATACATGTCTATAGAATGTCAATACCACCATTTTTATAATTTAAAATATTTTCTTTCCTTTTGTTTTTAACATAAATTAATGTTTTCGCCTTTCTCATATGTTACGAAACTAGGTTGTTGATGGAAAAGTAGCACGTGTTAATAATATTTGCTGGCGTAAGGTAATTATTATTATTATTATTTTAGAATGGTATAAAAAGAAGGGTTACCCGTGAGGATCGTGTCCAGAAGGATGAATGTGTCTTGAGGTTGACCTGCTCCACAGGTAAAGGCCGAATTATACAGATTTCTCAATTTTAATGGATTGTCATTTGAAAAGTCGAAATTTGGGAGGGTACGTGTGCAAATAATATATATTGTTATTTGTTAAACAAGAAATAAAAAGGGTAAACTATAACTGTAGTCACCGAACTATGGTTTCTTTCTTATTTTGGTCGCCGAACTATTTTTTTTGACAAAAATATCACTAATATTATGTTTTCTTCATATTTTGGTCACCAAACTATTTTTTTAGCAAAAATATCACTAGCGTTATGTTTTCTTTCTATTTTGGTCACTGGCTATTATTTTATTTAATTTTATTTTATTGTCCATGTTATTTCTTCTCTCTCCTCGTAAGTAATATATGTTATTTTATAATATTTTTATTTAAACTAACAAGATGATGACACGTGTAACTGCCTATTAGAGGAATAAAATTAATGAAAAATCAAGCCTCTTATGCAGTCAGAGAGATGGTGACACATGTAACTGCCTAATAGGATGGCGACACGTGTAACTGCCTATTAGTCGAATCTCTCTGGCTGCATGAGGTGCTTAATTTTTCATTCCTTTTATTCCACTAATAGGCAGTGACACGTGTCACCATCCTGTTAGTTTGAATAAAAATATTATAAAATAACATATATTGCTTACGAGGAGAGAGAAGAAATGACATGGAAAATTAAAAAAATAAAATAAAATTCCATATCAGCAAAACTTTTAAGTTTTTAACAGTCGGTGATCAAAATATGAATGAAACATAACGTTAGTGATGTTTTTGCCAAAAAAATAGTTCGGTGACCAAAATAAGAAAAAAAAACTATAATTCGGTGACTACTGATGTAGTTTACCCTAAAAGAAACTATCATATATAGCATGATTCTGGTGGGGGATGCATCATGCGCGATGTAATGCCTTCAACAACAAGTGTACTTATGCCCACGCCATATTTATTAATTTTAATATAATTCTACAATAAATGACATATATTGATATATACTATTAATTTTTATTTTTTATTTTTGGATAAAATCATTTTAAAAGAATATGTAGGATCCATCAATTGTCTTTTTGTTATTTTTGTTACTCCTTGTTTATTTAATTTATGTCAATATAAAATTATGGCATAAAGATAATTTTAATCCATAATATTTATAATTTTAATCATTGTGGCCATTATTCTTTTTTAAAGATAAATTTAGCCCCTAACCTATATCATTTTGTCACTACTCGTTTTTTAGCTAACATCTCGATTAAACCGTTAAAAATTTAAACGGTGATAACATGTTAATATTCTCATTTAAAAAAATATATTTCTCAACTATTTAAAAAAAAAAACTAACAAAAAAATAAACATAAACAAACAACTAAATCGTCAAGGAAAAATCAACCCCTCAACACAAAGCTAATAAGCAAATTCTTAAACCTAATTCAAAATTCCTAAACCTTAGTTTAAGTTTTCATATCAAGGTTTTCGAAGCCTATAATTTTTTACTTTATGTCATTTTTTTCAGTATTTTCGGGATTTTTTAAATTTCATTTTCAAGTAGTAAAATACTCAATTCAAAACCTCAAACCATCCAAATTAAATTAAACACTAAAATTTCAAAACCCTAAACTAAAGAAATAAAACCCCTAGTTGATTAGTATAAAAGTGTTCTTTTATTAAATAGTAAGTGATTTCTACAAGTTTTAATAATCACGTCAAATTTCTCTGTAGTCTTTATCTATTGATTCAAAGTGATTCAAATTTTTAAAAAATAAGATTTGATTCAAAGTGAATTCAAATTTGAGGGAAAAATCATATTTGTTTGTATGGTATGTACTGTTAGAGTTTAGAATGAATTTACTTTGAAAATTATAGACTAATTTCATGAATCTTTAGCTAAAATTTTAATTTTCAACACCATTTATGATTAATGCAATTCTTTTTCAGGTTTATATTTTTGTTTTGATTTTAATTATCTTTAATAGTTTAAATCAAAATAAAATTTTATTATACACATAAGTATGTAACATGTTAGATTACATGTCATTTAAAATGTATTATCACTGTTAAATTTTTAACGATCTAATTAATATGATAGTTAAAGAATGAGTAATTTGACAATTGAGGGTCAAATTTATCCTAAAAAAGAATGAGGGTCAAAATATCAATAATTGTAAATGTTAAGGCTTAAATTATTCACACAAAATTGTAGCAGTTTCAACATTATTTTATGCCTAAAATTAACCTTATGCTTGAAAATTGTAGCAGTGGAGGAGGAATAAGGATGATGGATATTGTGGTGGTAGTGGGTTGTGGAGATGGTGGCTAAATTATAACAAAGCTAAAAAGTTGAGGGTTAAATTTTTATTATGTCAATTTGAAAAAAACAATTTTAACATCATTTTTAAATTAGGATTAAATCTTGTGGAGGGCCCTAAAAATTTATATAAAATAATTTATTTAAAATTTAAAAAACAAATAAAAAAAGAATGGTGTATATCGGTGTATAATATTAATAGTATATATCGATGTGTGATATTTATTGTAGACTCATCCTTAATCTTAAATGTCTTTTCACTAAGTTTTTTTTGCTATATAGTCTTTTTATTAAGTATAGCTCTAGAATTATATGTATATTATATTTTTGGCTAAACTATAAAATAACTGCCCAAACTATATATTTTTTTGTAATAAGTGCCTAAAGTATTTTTTGTTTGAAATAGGTGACTAAACTTTCATTTTGGCTGAAATAGGTGCCCGAACTTTCATTTTTGGCTTGTTTTAAAGTCAATTTTGGCACCTACTTAGGCACCTATTTTAACAAAAAATGAAAGTTTAGGCATCTATTTCAACAACAAAAATACTTCAGGCACCTATTTCAGCCAAAAAATAAACTTTAGGCACCTATTTCAGCCAAAAAATACTTTAGGCACCTATTGCATAAAAGATACATAATTTAAACACTTATTTTATAGTTAAGCTTATATTTTTTGAAAAGTCAGTCCATTCAATTGGTTCTAGAACATATTATAATGTTCATTATGTATACTACTTTTTCTATTATTTAATTAATGATTGAGCAAACATATTTGATCAGTTTACCAAGTTATATTATGAGTTTTAGACTCACTAAAAACACTTTCTTCTTTTTTTTAGAGTCTCTTCTTCCCCTTCTCTCTAGTTAGGGCTAAGATTAGATTTAATTTGTAAAAAAATGACGTTTCTTAATTATTTAATGGTAAATCTATATTTAGATTCATATATTAGCAGATGATTAAGTGCATACGTATACAAAGAATGTAAAGATAATTATGTTGCGCCAGTTACATGTTTTTTTTTTTATAAATTTATTTATTAATAATAAATATGAAAGTTATACATGAATTTTATTAACGGGTTCGTCTGAGTGATAAACATTTTGGCATCGTTTAAGTAGGTCTCGAGCTTAAAATTTTGGTCCAAATTAATTAGGACAAAACCTTAAGGAACTAACAGGACAACCCAAAAATTACACATGAACTTTCATCAATATAGAATGTGGTATGTGAACTTTAATTTTGACAAATGTATGCATAAAACTTTAATTTGATTCAATTTCAATAAATTACTAAAGTCATTAACAACGTAGCATGATTTTAGTTTACATATTATATAAACAAATAATCAGATTTATTCGACGTAAAAATAAATTTATGTACTTTTTAAAAGAAATTATATACATATTGTATAAATTGATATACATATTGTGGTACACGTCGTGTTGCAGTAATATTTATTTTTATTTTTCAAACTTGTAAAAAACCTATAAATATTATAAAATATTAAAATTTTATAAAAGATTTATAAAAAAATTATAAAAATTATTTTTTAGTAATAGTGAAATTCATAATCAACAAACCTTTTTTTAATAGTTTTTTTTTCATAGTTTTTAGAATTTTTTAATAATGTTCTTTATTTTTTTTACTTTTTATGTTTTAATACTTATTTATTTATAATTTTTAGGGATGCTTAATGTTTTTATAATTTTTAAAATTTTAATATTGTTTTTCAAAAGTTTGAAGGTTTCAAAATTCCACTCACCTTAAATTTAAATTATAATAAGTTTTGCTTATTAGTAAAAAAAAACAAGTTGCACCTTGAGGATAAGCAACGGCGTTGGAATCTGCTGAAATTTATCTTCTCATAATTTTTTTAATTTATTTTAATCGAATTACTTGTTGTCTGAAAACTATAAATTATCTTCTCATCACGCTTCTAGATGATGTGATGTTTGGAATGATGACAATGAATCAATATTACATAATTTAAGGGCAGATTAGAATTATCGTAAGCATTTAATGACGGTTTTTTTAATGTTAATATTGCTTGATAGAATTATTGGATAAGGTTTAAGCTTGGGATTCAAGGAAGTCCTGATGGGCTTGTAAAGAAAACAAGTTGACGAGACGAGGTCAATTGGTTTTGGAACATTTGGGCTGCTTCTAATAAAGACATTTTACAAGTCAAAGTCAAGGTGGAGAAACACAACCTAGGAGTTGGGACAAGTCATGAACCCAAAACAAACTGGTAAATGTCCTAACTTGGTCAACTCGATATTAGGTTTTTCTTGACACAAAAAAGTTGACTTCGATTTATTTTAATAGGTGGTACTTTTATTATCTAATAACCTTAAATTACAAACTAACAAAACAGCCTATCAAACATTACAAACACATTCAGAAAGCAAGCCAGAGGACGTGAATTTGCCCCCAAGCCTCCATCTAAATCCCGTTTAATATGCAAGTAAATATCAGTAGTATGTCGAATCCCGTTTACTCTATTTTTCAGATTAATATATATATATATATTACTATGTAGTAGTGAGTTTGACAAATTCATGTTTTTCCCCCAAATATATATCTAGAAATCATAGCAATTTTTTTTATAATATATGAATTTCATTTTATTTTATTTTATTTATAAAACGAATAAAATTCAAATCTAAATTTTCTTTTTCGAACAAAACAAATCTAAATTTTTGAATCCACATTCTCAAACATCACATAAATAAGTTCAAATAAATCGATATATCAATTTTTAAACATCACATAAATAAGTTCAAATTAATGACCAAAATCAAACGGTATGAGAACAAGAGGACTAACCATGTAATTTACTCTTCGAAAATTATTAGTTTATGCCTTTTTTTATTTTTTCCTTCGTCAAGAAGTACACAAAGAAGACAAAAAGGAAAACGTGTCGAAATACTTTTATTGAAGGACTAACCATGTATGTCTATCCAGCTCAATGGATTTGATTAGCATGTTTAGATTTTGAAGCTTTTTATTTTTATAAATTCAAGCTATTTTGAATTATTATTTGATAATATAAATTTTAATTGATTATGCAAATATAAATTACTAACATAATATTAATTTCTATGTTGTTTTAAAAAAGATATCAAGTATCAAATCTATTTATCTAAAAAATTAGATGTCTCATTCTAATTTCTTTTAATAAAAAAATAATTTTATTATTTGTGATTTATTCCATGATTCTTTTATTTTCTCAATTCCTCATTTATTTTAAATTCATTTTTATTAAATCTGAAACATACGCTCCTAAATCACTATAAAAACATATATGTTGCTTCAATTTATTTTTTTGAAAATATTTTTTTTATAATTTAGTCCTTAACTTTAAATGCTTATCTCATTTCTTTAATTTCTTACTCATTTTAAGTATATTTTGATCAGATTTGAACCAAATACTCTACTGCCACTATAATATATATATATATAACTCTAAGTCATATTTTCAACAATAAATTTATTATTTTACAATGTATTCAATTTGGTCCTTTAAGGGCAATTTTTTTTATAAATTCTTTTTTCCAATCAATTCATTGATTACTTTATACTTTGATCAATACATTGTCTTTAATTTTTTTAAAATAACATTATAAATATATTTTATGATCTTAGAAGATATTTGGCATTACACTTACTCGTGAACAAAAAATTGATAATATATATATCTTATATGATTAGAAAAAACGTTTTATTAAATTTATTTTGTATTATAATATTATATATAATTACAATTAAATAAACTTGTTGGATTAAAATTCAATAATAGTGGGCACATATGTATAATGTACGTTGCTATTATAAAGTTTAACACGTAATTAAGTGACCAATTATGTTACACGTGTTATAGGTACTAAATTGTCATGGAACTAAAAGTGTAGATACCATAAGTTAGATTTATAACTCAATGAGGGGCAGAGTTGTAAATATTAATAAACTGTTTTAATTCAGTTTATATAAAGGGTAGTGGTCCCCGAGATATAGGTTAACTTGCATATCTCTTTTCCCCGTCTGAGAGTTGTGTGCCAAGAGGTAATCTATCATCTTGGAAGATCAACCCTCTGAAAAATCTCAATCAATGGATTCAGGTACGCTTCCGCAAATCTAGTTTTTATTCTTAATGATTTGACATACATATAGATATTGAGTTTATATTCGTGTCGAATATATATTTTGGTTTATGACAAAACTTTCCAAATAAAACTTAAATAAGGCTGATCAATTCAACTAATTCGAAATTAATTTGTCTCTCGTTTTGCTGTAAATACACTGTAGAGGGGAAGGGCAGCAGCTTTACTTGGCATCCAAAATCCAAATAAAAACACTTTTTGTAGTTTCAAAGAATGGCAGAGGCAGCAAACAACGTTGTCGAGACGATCAACGGCGATTGTCACGATTTCAAGTCCCTTCTCTCTTCTTCGGACCGGGATTTCCTCGTTCGCAACAACGCTGATCAGGTAATTTGCCCCCTTAAATCAATCTTTCTTGTCTTTTTTTGTTGTTGTTTTTATCAATCTTTTGTTACAACTTAAAAAGGGCTTATATATATGTGAAAAGGCGAATAGTTGAGTGTAGGATTTTTTGTTTTAACTTTGTGCTTCCCAAGTTTAGTCTTTTAGAAGAGAAAGCTGTAAAAACACTACTTTTTTAAAGTTAGGTATAGTAATTTTGGATGTTTTCTGAACTGGGTTTGGAGTTTATATTAATAGTAGGATATGAAATGTTAGTTTAATATATATATTATTCCCTTTAATTAATTGGGATTAGCGTACTGTTACTGTTAGATTTTTTTTGTTTTTCTCACTGTTCTCTGTTTGATAATTTGAAGCCTGAAATTTGGATTTTTCAGGTTAAAATCGATAGCTTGAAGGGGAAGAAACTTGGATTGTATTTCTCAGCATCATGGTGTGGTCCACGTCGAGGATTCACCCCGGATTTGATCGAGGTGTACTCCAAGCTCTCTCCGAAAGGCGATTTCGATGTCATTTTCGTCTCGGCAGATGGAGATGAAGAGTCATTCAATGATTACTTCTCTAAGATGCCATGGCTTGCAATCCCTTTCTCCGATTCGACAACCCGCCAGCGGTTGGACCGGTCGTTCAAGATTACGGGAATACCTCATCTCGTGCTCTTGGATGAAAATGATAAAGTCTTGGCCAATGAGGGGGTTGATATTATTCGAGAGTATGGAGAGGAAGTGTACCCTTTCACCTCCGAAAAGATCCAAGAATTAAAAGATTTGGAAGAAAAGGCCAGGAAGGAACAATCTATCAAAACTATTTTGGTTTCCCGATCTCGTGACTATGTAGTTACATCTGATGTAAATAAGGTAACTTTGATGATTGGATTGATTGTTTAAAATGGATTTTTGAGTACGTCGGTACTATCCTAACCTGTAATCTGTTCTTAATTCGTATTCTAGGTACCCGTTTCTGAACTTGAGGGAAAGGCTGTAGGCCTATATTTCTCCACGGTGTCGTTCAATCCATCTGCTGATTTTACTCTAAAACTAGCTGAAGTTTATAAGAAGTTGAAAGAAAAGGGGGAGAATTTTGAGGTTGTTATGATATATCTTGAAGATGGAGAGGAATCCTTCAAGGAAAGCTTTGCGGCACCGTGGTTGGCATTGCCTTTCAAAGACGAGCTGTGGGAAATTGGCTAGGTACTTTGAGCTCTCGGCCCTTCCGACTGTTGTCATTATCGGGCCAGACGGGAAACTCTCCATCCCAACGTTGCCGATGCTATCGACGAATATGGGGTTGAGGCCTACCTCTTCACCCCCGAAAAATTTGCGGAGCTTGAAGAAATAGAGAAGGCAAAAGAGGCTGCACAAACTCTCGAATCAATTCTGATTTCAGGGGATCTGGATTATGTCATCGGGAGCTTAGATATGATTTTTCGGTTTCCTTAGATGCTGGCAATTACAACATCATTTTAACATCGAATTGTGTCTCAACTGAAATGATTAAATCTTTTCCCGGCTTCTTTTCATTCGAACTGTCGTGTGTATGTAATCACTAGTCATGAACTAATTAGGACCAATGCTATAAACTGGGCCTAAATCAATTTACTATTTCAGGTCAAGGTGACCGACTTGGTGGGAAAGACCGTTCTTTTGTACTTCTCGGCCCATTGGTGCCCACAGTGCCGTGCTCTCACGCCACTTCTCATTGAAGGCAAAGGATGAAGCATTCGAAGTGATTTATATTTCTAGTGACGGTGACCAACCCTCCTTTGAGGAATATTATTCAGGAATGCCTTGGTTGGCTCTTCCATTCGGTGATGCTCGGAAGTCATCCTTGGATCGCAAGTTCTAGGTCCAAGGCATCCGTATGCTTATAGTCATTGGACCTACCGGAAAAACCGTTACGAAAGAGGCGAGGAGTCTGGTCATGGCTCATGGGGTGGATGCTTATCCTTTCTCCGAGGAGCGGTTGAAGGAGATTGAGCACAGTATGAGGATATGACAAAGGGGTAGCCGAAGAAATTGAAACACGAACTGCACGAGGAGCACGAACTGGAGCTCACTCGTTGCGATTATTACACCTGCGACGGATGCAACAAGCGAGGAGAAGTCTGGTCGTTCCTCTGCATAGAATGCGACTTTGATCTGCATCCAAAGTGTGCCTAATTGAGGAAGGTTGGGTCTGTTATGGGGAGGTCTGCACTAGATCTTGATGAATCATGTCCATTATATAAATAAATATTATATTTTCTTATCCTCTATCAAAATAATATTTCATCTGTTAACAATTTTTTTTTATAAAAGTTAAATTTAATATGCTTTAGTAGCTAGTTTTTCAGTGATTTTATTTATGGAAAAAATTTTGATACACAGTGTAAACTTTAGTTTACACGTGTTTTTTAGTTTTAGGGATTAGGGTTTTAGTTTAGAGTTTAAAGTTTAGGGGTTTAGGTGGTAGGGTTTACAATTTAAGGTTGGTGTTTAGAATTTAGTGTATGGGTTTAAGGTTTAGTTTTTTAGTGTTAGGGTTAAGAATTTAATATTTAGATTTTTATAGTGTAAATATACATGCTTGTATAAAATTAATTTTACACAGCCTGTGTATCAAAGTTTTACCCTTTATTTATATGTTATTTGAATGAAACTTTTTGATTGTTTCATACTAGTTGTAACCCTAATTGCTGCCGTCCTAAACTTCAATTCTCCCCCCTTTCTCTCGTATCTCCGGCCTCCATACTCTGTTCAGCAGTAAACTCAATACTTTCGTTCTCGTTAGAATCTGAATCGCTGCTTTGCGAGCAATATAGCTTCTCTCCGACAGAGGATGTGCTGATCGGGAACGTTTGTTGCATTCTATGGATCATCGAGCCACCAGGACTCTGCTTCTCATTGCTCATGAATGCTCCGACAGCCCCAAGTAAACCCTCGTGCCGCAAAAACATTGCTTTAGCCTCACCTTTGGACCTGTACCATGCATTTCAGGGAAGAGAGGAAGCTCAACTAATTCGGTCATGGAAGATGAATACTGGCAGAAGAGGGAAAATGAAAAATGGAACATGACAGATTCTTGGCAACCCTCAAGATGAGGAGAAACATAATTTGAGTTTCATGTAAGAGAAACATATAAATTTGATTATGATGAAGAGTTCAAAAGAACACCCTAATTGTTACCAGAAATTAACAGCAACAGAAATAGTGTCCATAGTGTAGGAATGACCCCAGATGAATAATCCCGCAAAAAATATCCGCTTAAGCCCGAATCGAAGTGCATTCAAGTAAGAGATCCGGGGAAAACAAAAAATCCCAACAGAACAACATTAGCACTCAAGTAAGAGGTCTATTGGCGTCGAGGCCAAAACTCTATAAATTTTCATATGCCAAAAAACCTTCGGCAGCTAACCTGACCGATATTATTTGAAATCATCCGTAAAAGAGAGCGGGACATGTCTTCAGGTTTGTAATCTTCCAGAGCTGGAAGCAATGGTTGTTGCAGAGAGACCAATCTGTCATTAATGAAGCAGTTTGTTGTTTTATGACAGAAAATCAAACATGGAAATGTACAGACATACACCAATGTGGAGAAATAAATGTTCTCATAATCCAAGTTATGGTAAAGGCATCTCTTTTACCTTTGAATACCCTGCTCCACCATAGATATCACCAACAAGCATATCTACAACTTGATTATTTCCCTGATGACTCGATTCCAGCAACTCATCGAATCTAAGACGAAACAATATTGGTTGTGAAACACTATTTGATAGGAAAACTAAAGATTATACTAGACAATCAGAACATAATTACCTTTTGCACTTTGTCAAAAGCCTTTCCAACCCCCAAAATGTGCTACCTCCAAGTTTAGTCCCACTAACTCGCTCGAACTTACCGTCCACCTATACATCCATGAGTGACGATCAGTTGCAGATATTAGAAGCCTCGTCTATTACGAAAGTAATGAAGACGAGAAGAATACATTAATCATGCTCACACCGGACTCGATGTTAACAAGAAGATAAGGATACAAATCATTATTAACAATCTGAACAAATTCCTTCTGACCATCCAAGTATGTAAAAGCTTCTTTGTGGACTGCCTACTCAAAGAACAATATGTAGGTAGATAATAAGTAAAAGAAAACACATAGAATCTATGTAAATGTACATAGAACATGTGATGGATATGTAAATAAGTTACATGTGAAGAGGACTTTAATAAGAAAGAAAAAAACTCCAATTTGTACATACCAACGTATATTTATACAGTACTAGAATCCCACCTTAAGCAAAAAGTTTGCGCCAGTCACAAGGCAGTCCATTTCATCTTCCTTGTGAATAACAATCCCAAGCTTTTCTTTGAAAAGCTCTGCATATTTGTAACCATCGCCACCTGTTGCCTGCAAATAGATATTAGCCATTTCAGATATCTTATCGTTTAATAAGACTGGCTGGCTCCTGTGTAGATTATAGAATAGAATCCCTAGAACTTTAGAACTTCCTAGAAAACCATTGAAATTTTACCTTAATAAAGACCTTGTCACTGGTAGGAGCAGTGCAGTCATGGAAACCGGATTCACATTTGTTCATAAGAAAAATGTTGTAGTGCTGCCAGAATATATATGCTTCTAAAGCAGACTTAAGAAAAAGAACCTCAAATAAGCAATGTAACAAATATGCAAGTGGAATTAACTTTTCCTGCTAAATATGCAATCATACTATCTCTTAGAAGTTACAGGCGCACTTCTTGAATATAGCTAAAAACGTGATTGGAAGCGACGAGGACGACGGATAACCAGAAACGAACGCACCACCAAGTGTTGAAGAAATCGGAACCTTTCAGTTTATTGGTGGTTCTGCACTTAACACATCTCGCCGAAGATTGTATAGAAAAAGAAAATTCAAAATAAGAGATTCCCGGGGGGGGGGGTGAGATATGAGACCAGAACTTTATTTTGTTTCTCTTAGTCGAAGTAAAACGCTACTATTATTCCAGTAATGGCTTGTTGTTCAAGTAGATTATATTTCGACATCTGTTCTTTCGGATTGGTAGGTTTCTGTCGAGCATATATTCCGTGAAGGTAATAAGCATGCAGACTATGTGGCGAAATTTGCATATAGTTTAAGTGATTTTGATTGTTGCTTCTTTAGTCGATCTCCATGTGGGGTGTTTTCTTGTTTCATACTATTGACTATAATAGTTTAGGCGAGGATGCTTAATTAGCTCGAATGAAGATCTTATTATTTAAAAAAATGGATTCTAAAAAAATCTATCTTTATGTTAAATTAGAAAGCAAATTGAATTTGACAAAAAAAATATTATAAATACAATAATTTATTTTGTCACTAACATTTGAGAGTCGTAAAAATATAAGGTTTTTTTTTATGAAAAAGGGGTATATGAATTCATTAAGCGCGAATCATACAGTATTATTAGCATATGCCTCATTAAAAACTTTTCTAAATCTACATGGAAGTAAAGGGTACATATGATAATAAGATTACAATACCAAAAGGACGACCCATAAAAATAAACCATACATAAAAATAAATCATACAATGAATTCATTAAGAGTCGTAAAAATATAATTTGTGATTATTACTATTATTAATATATTTTTATCAGATATTTTTAAAATTAAAATATTATTTGATAAATTAAAAAATTAAGTGTTAAAAATTTAGGTATTGAAAAACAATTATTGAATTTAAGTTATAAAAATTGTTTGGAACGGACAAAAGTATTGATATGCATTGCAGTATAATTTTAAATTTAGGTCTCGTTTTTTATTGTGATTAGCGTTTTTAACGGCCGTTTGGCCCTCAATTTTAATATCAAACAACTTTCAGTTTGATCTTCAACGGCGTTTGCCCACCTTTATCAGCCCTCTAAACGAGCGTTCATAGAAGTTGGATTTTCCAACTTTTCAGAACGAGCGTTTGCCCCCCAAAGCTGGTTTCCAGACCTCAACGGCAAACTAAGCCTTAGACAAACTACCGCAAAATCAATCTTCATTAGAACCCAACAAGAGTTTCAGTGAAAAAATGGATGATGTTCACCCTAAGATACACCGGTTCAAATTGCTTTGTCTACAAGGTGTTGTGTATTGCCAAAGAGTTAAGAATATGTATGAATAGATACTACCTTGTAATCACCTTTAGACCATTAAAAAAATCAATCTTCAATAGTTTTATTCTAATGATGTAATATTATATTATTTATTTACAATATATAATATTAATAGAGCCGTCTCTGGGTATGGACGGGAGGGGCGCCCGCCCAGGATTCAATATCTTTTTTTAATGTCAGTATTATAATTCATTTTTTAATACTTATTATTAGGGGTTTACTATTAAATTTTAATTTTTTTAATATTTGTTATAATGGTTCAATTTTTCAATAATTGTTATTAGGAACCTAATTTTTTAACACTTGTTATTAGGGGTTTACTCTTAAAATTCATTTTTTCTAATGTTTGTTATTAGGTGTCTAATTTTTTCTTATTACTTGTTATTAGGGTCCAACCTTTTTAACATTTGTTATTATGAGCTCAATTTTTATTAATACTTGTTATTAGGGGTATACTCTTAAAATTTAATTTTTTCAAATATTTGTTATTAGGGTCCACTTTCCCCCCAATACTTACCTTAGCGGTTTAATTTTTTTCCAATAATTGTTATTAGGGCCCTAAATTTTTTAATACTTGTTATTAGAGGTTCAATTTTTCTCAATATTTGTTCTTTGGAGTCTACTCTTAAAATTTATTTCCGAATATTTATTATTCGGGTTCAATTTTTTCACAATACTTGTTATTAAGGGCCTAATTTTTTTCTAATATTTGTTATTAGGCATATACTCTTAATTTTTTTTCCAATACTTGTTATTAGAGAGCTATTTTTTTTTTCTAATACTTGTTATTAGATGCCCTATTTTTTCTCAATATTTATTATCAGGGATCTACTCTTAAAATTTATTTTTCCTAATATTTATTATCAAGAGTCAAATTTTTTCTCAATACTTATTATTATGTGCATGCTCTTTTTTTTTAAATATTTGTTATTACCCACACAAAAAGAAATTAGATCATTCGAGAATTTGACCATATTCATCCTCAAGATATTAACCATGCAAAAACCATCATTAGATATTTCTTGACATATCAAGCATCACACAAATTTGGTTTATTTTAGGTCGAGATTTTACTTATTAACCCTACCGAGAGTCCTAACAGATTAAAAGAAATCGGTGAAATCTCGTATGTGAAGAACAAAACTTGTACTGTGAAGTCCGTACACATCTCTACGAACCCGAACAAAATATATACAACACTTCATATTTAAACTATATATAATTTAAAATTTAAATTTCTAACCTTAATATCTAAATTGTAACTTTTAAATCTTAAATTATACAACCTAAATCTCTGAATTATAAACCTTAAACTAAACTCTTAAATCCTAAATTCGATAAGCTTGTGTAAACTTTAGTTACGCATCAAAGTTTTTTTTAACATTATTATATAGTTAATTAAAAAATGTTAATAGTTGTGGGGAATGTTGTTGTGCATGTGAAATTTCTGTTATGTTAAGGGGTTGAGTAAGTGTAAAGATGAGATCTCTTTTGTTGATTGTTACATTTAGAAAGACAAGCTCATTTTGTCTTCACCACTGTCTTTGTATTACAAAACCCCTAAATTCATGCCCAACGAAAAACCAACCAATGTCACGGACCTACAACATCTTCCATTCCCTGCCTCTCCTTTTTCTCATTCTTTACAAAAAAAATAAAATTAAATTAATGACTTTACCCCTCTTTATTCTTCAGTTTATACTATATCTTATACCCGTGTTCAAAAAATATATCAGCTACGGATGTTAGAAACGAATAATTCAAGAAAAATGAAAAGTTAAAAAGAAAACCCACAAATTCTGCTATTATGTCTTTAAAGTGGGAATATACATGTAAATTAGGTTTTGCAAGTTGGAATATTATCTATTGTCCAGATTTAGGATCCCTGCTTCACCCTCCATCCCTTTTATATTGGGTTTAAAATCTCATGGTATTCGATAGTCACAATCTAAGACGGACATCAAACGGGGGAGAATTCTCTCGGCATCCATTTTCTTCATTATCGAAATCGAGACCTTACTTAAAGAACACCAGATTTCTTACTACTTGATTCAATGTAGAACGCTGTTTTCATGTGCATTAATAATAACAATGCGACCAGGAGTATCTGGTAAGTTTGAAATTCGGATATAACTTTTCGTGATCTCTTTTCTCTTACCAAAGTTTTGTACCATGATATTTTATGAACATGAAGCGAAAATGCACATGAATCATGATGAGCTGTAAATGTGACCATAAAATAAGTCATCACATCACACTTCCATGGGTGAAAGGAAGAGGAACGTGCCGGAGCAAATGTTCATAGAGCAGCCTCTCGTGACTTAGCCACAACCCTGTGGAATGCTTTTAATTGGCTTCTCAGTACTGAGCTCTGAGATCATGAATATGGAGAATATTATAATCTCACATGCACAACCCAAAACTATAGGATCAGTTGATTTATGCAGTAAACTTTTAAAATTTGACATCGAACAAGTGCGAAATTCGATCCCGATATCCGTGGCCATGGAATGTTATTGGATGAAATATTCAAATGGTGACAGCTTCAGAAAACCAATGCATATGATCTGTTTTTATCTTGTCTTGTAAGCATAGATATATGGTGATAGAAACCAGTTTTGCACCACACAAACATGGAGCTAAACGGATGGACGGCATTTGTTTTTATTTTTTTATTACACAACAAGTCGTGAACTTTGTCACTTTTCCAAACAGAGGAAGCAGACACCCAAACTTTTTTACAAGTTTCCATCCTTTTCTTCCCTTTTTGTTTATGTCTGCATTTAATTCAGTTTGGAATGGAGTAACATTAATATATATATATATATATATATAATCTTTTATATATGAACCGTGAATCGATCTGTATGCCAGTGGTCCCTACTTGTCCTAGCATTTTCATCTATTTCAAGCACTGAAATCGATCTCTTGACAGCCACATCATGTTTTCTGGTGTATTTTCCCACATCGAGACAGACATATCAAACACATAACATGGTCGAAATGGCTGTAAGATTGAAGGTCACGTACATATTTATACAATATTATATACCCTTTGCAAGGACTGAGGAGATGAGAAACCTGAAAATGACAAAAAAATGTTGAAGGTGTGGATGAAAACAAAAGCAGGAGAAATTAGGAAGGAAAATATACTCGTATCTGATACTCATTCGAGTAACAAAAGTTGAAAGTTGCACTTTCATATTAAGATGTAAAGATTGAAACTTTAGTACATGATTTCGATTAATCGATTATCAATTACATCCGCAATTTCCCATAAAAAATTCAACTTGTGCTCTAGTTTATATAGTAATTACTATAACATTGTTATTGACATGCCTATATGGGGAACTTAGAGTTCAGTGTGAATAATACGATCTCCGGTGCGTTCAGCAAGCTCCGCGTTTTCGTTATGATCGATGAGAATATAGCCTTTTTCCTGGGAATTTAGGCAGTCTGCTGACGGATGAACGATCCCGTAGCCAAAGCCTTGAGCAGAGTTGCAGTAGGTCTCTGCGGTGCCATCCTTCTCTAAGTTTATATTGCTGAGGACTATGTTGCTACATGGAGTGGTATCGCTGCCGGAGAACTTCATTGCTTCCTTGCTTTTCGTTGTCCCGCTAATGTTCCGGTACATAATCTGGCTTATTTGCACTGCTGATGTCTAAATAATAATAAAGTGAGAACAAGAATTCATGTGATCAGTATTCTCATTGGCTGAGAGACTCCTGCAAGAAGTAGGATGTAAATTTGATCTAAAGACAGATGGGGAGGAATTTAGATATGACAGAAAAGAACTTGGATAATGCACCTGGTTTTGGCGGGTTTTCGGCGAATCACAGTAGAGTTGATCAATAATTATGGGGGTGGCAACATCTTTTGTCCTTACATTTTCAAAAAGCACCCCACGTACATATCCGAAACCACCCTTTATGTACGAATCGCAAGAACAAACATGTCATTCTCAAAGAGATGAATCTGAGTGGCTCTAAATGCATATTCTTATTGATACATGGTGTCATCACAATACCTGCCAAGTTTTAATCCGGACACCATTTGTAGTCTCCCTGAGTAATGCTGTATCCAAGACCACCTTTGTGACATGCTCGTGAGTTATCCTTCCCGAGGCTTCCAATGCTAAGTTGCCGAATTTCGCATCAAAGAGCAAATATTAGAAAAAATGAATTAAAACATATAACAATCAGTTTACACTGTAGGGGATGAAATGGTTGTTGTCTGAAGACCTGACTCCGTGTCCTGGTCCGCAATATATTCTCTTCATCTTGATATTAGATGAAGCATTAACAACGGAGATGCAATCATCACCTGAATTCCATACGCATAAAGTCACAATAATTAACTAGTCGGCATGTACGCATGTAATAGTCTATATATTCATGTCTACAAGTAACTCTTTCAAGCTTCATTTAGGGTGTTATGTTCTTCACAATGAAATGGTGCAAGGAAAGACGAAAGACAAGGTCAACAACCTGTTCCTATTTTGGAGTCTTGAAGAACGACATTAGTCGACCCAGTGATGTGGATCCCATCAGTGTTTGGACTGTCTCCGGGGCAGGAGACTTATACTTCAGACACTCGAACCGATTCACACCTCGAAAAGACAAAATTCATCTGTTGGCTGTTCTGAATAGTAAGTCCCTTTACCTTAAAAGATGAGCTTGAATGTATAGTCAATGCCTGCAACAAACTCTTATGTCAAATCTAATTCGAGATACATTTGATAGTTCATACGCACAAATTCGGCGTGCTATTTATTGGAAGCATGATTTGCGGAGAATGACCCTTACTGTTGGCGCCCCTCTGCAAGGCTGCCAAAGAAAAATCAAGCCAGAGTCGTGGAAGACTCGGGTCCCAGTCATTCGGTTCATCCGGTGCTACTATTGTTCCATCAATCTGAATAATATCAATAGTGCTTGATACAATAGCAAGTAGAAAAAACTACAGCAACTAGGGTTAAAAAAAACTACCATTGATATTACCTGAACAACCAACTTATTTTGTAGCATTAACTAAGTAGCGGCGTCCAGGAGGAACCAAGAAAACTGATTTCGGAGTAGAGCATGATGTGTTCCATGCTTTTCGAAATGCCTATGTCGAAAATATTGCACAAAGACAAAATGCTAATGTATCAAATCAGACATTAGCTTACTTTGACGACAACGAAAACATATTTGGTAAAGAAATTCTCAGGAACATACCTCGGTATCATCGGAAACTCCATCTTCCACTGCACCAAAGCTATCGACGTTCACAAGAACCTTGCCAGCTCGTTCACTTATCCAAGATAGGTCCTCAAAAAGTTCTGCATCTTCTTCAGCTATGTCGAGCTCGTCAAGCCCTACAAGTTTGTTAAAGTTGTCATATAACATGAATCCGGCAACTGCTATGCTGTTATCAGCAAACCAAGGAAGGAAACCAGGGGAAGACATGAGAAAAACATGATGCATGCATGCATGAATAATCTGTAGGGCAATAAATGCCTTAAAAAGATATTTGAATTTGCAAATCAGGGGAAGACAGGTCCTTTTCCTGTTACAAGACAAGGGCTTCAAGCTAAAGCAACTGTTGTTCGGAGGATTTAACCAGAAGATGAAAATTTGACAAACAGATTTCAGCTTCATCTGTACAAGAAATGGATGTTAACTGTAAGTCTTCACCTTAATTGGACTGATCTAATTTGTAACGAGGCTTCAAATTCCCCAACTTCCAAGCCACATCAACAAGTCCCATGTAAATATAAAGATTGACAAGTGAGCTACCAATGAAAAAAAATTCAATACAATCCCAAATGAAATCACCCTGCAAGTTATACTTACATGCAATGCTATCTCTTGTAGATATTTGATCAAAAAGGTTTTTGGCATCGTCGATACGCCAGCCTTTGATTCTTTCATTTTTGTAGTAATTACCCAGATGAGGAGAAATTATATCATAAGTCCGGCTCGCCACGTCATTTATGATCCAACCAATAAAAAACATAAATTTTATTAAATTTTTTCATATCATCTTTTTACCAAGTGAATCTTCACTCAGATTTACTGTAAATTAAATTAAAAATCATTTTTTACCAATTGTAGATTCACTTGGTAAAAAGATGACATGAAAAAATTTAATAAAATGGATACTTTTTATTGGTTGTGACTATGGATGACATGGCGAGCCAGGCCTATGATATAATTTCTCCCAGATGAGGTTTTATATCACAAAATGATCCAAAGGTCTTGCAAGTAGGTGGTGCTAAGATTGTCAACGTACGTATCACTGATAAAAGATGCAATTCAAGGAAGAAAAAACAGAGGTGAAGCAATGGCAAAGGTGGAGAGAATTAGTTTAAACATTATATTAAAAAAATTCTACAATTCATTTATTTAATATTTGAAATTCAATTCCCGACTCAAACTCAAATGTACAAAAATCGCAACTAAATGGTTCCACAACAGCTCAATGAAAAAAAAAACATTCACGTAAGCAAAATATCAATGTAACTGCAGATTATTCTGTCATGTTTATCCTAACCAGAATTTCATATGCTGGTAAAAAAAATTATAAACATAATAAATTTGAACAAATGGAGGGAATTAAGAGTATCCGAGCTGTGTGCGGAGACAAGCCGAAAGACAGAAGCTTGCATTAAGAGGTACCTAACTTTGACTGACATAAAGAACAGGGACCAACCCAGCCATTTTACCATCCCTTCCAGGCCGTTTTTTCTTTACATAAAACCACCCATCAACTTCATACTGAATCTCAACCTCTTCTCCGGTTGTTAAGCTCAGCTCATCATCTCCACCTGCACTGAAATCATACAATGCGGTCCCGAATTGTGGATTTCCAGAAGCCATATGATCATCATCCTGGGAATCAAAACTGCGGCCAGCTAAGGGGTTTTCGAATGAATCGTATGGTTCCGGTGATGTATAGGGTGGCGGTTCTTCTCTGATCGGAGTATTATAAGTAGTTGGTCGAGAACTGAACAACGACGGATAGTTCATTCCGCCGAAGTGAGATGATATGGAAGTTTCAACTGATCCTATTGACTCTGGAGAAGAAGATCCTGATGACCTCACATCCTCTTCCTCCATTTCTGTAGTCTCCAACAGTGTCTTGGCCCACATGTCGTCATAACTAACAGAGGGTCTCGAGACAATGTTCTCGTCGACATCAGGTGCATCGGTTCCCGCACCGGCGAGAAATTCATTGACCCTGGTCACTGCTGGGACATCACCAAGGTTGACTGCCCAAGCATTTACTAGATCATCGTCGAGGGTATAGGATTCAGTAGCAGCCGGTTTAGATTCATAGACAAGATCAGAAATTCCAGTGGCAACAGCTGGGTCATTCAAACCGGCTGATGGACTAATATTATGCCGTGTGCGATATATATCGATGAGTTTCGAACTTATTGGTCCCAAGGGGAGATACTTGGCTCGTGGGACGTAACAAAACAGTGAAACAAGATCCAGCAACCTCTCATGGGTTTCATATAATCTCTTAAGCTCTTCATCTTTCCATTCTTTATTGGCATTATCGTGGTTGCGTATCTCCTTGATTAGGTCGTCTTGTGCACCGTACATTTCGTCGAGAACTCTGATCATAGGAGTTATTAGAACTCCAAGCCCTGTACCACTGGCTCCTTGATCTTCTCCATTACTTAGATGCATTTCAGATAACTGAGATTGCACACCACCCTGTGCTAAGGCATGTAAAAATTCATAGATATGTAGCCTAAATGGCTCACCCGACCGGATTGCTACAGTTGTAAGAGCTTGAGCAGCAATAATGCGAACCTCCCAGCTACCGCTGAAAGCACACCTCTGTAGTCGAGTCAGTGCGCCTGCTAGTGTGGGATTACGGGAGCTGGCAGCAGCAACCATTTTATCTGCATCTAACATCATCAATGCAGTACCAGGAGGTGTTGCAGACTCCCAAGCATATTCCGAAGCAGCATAGTTAGCATTTTCCCCAAGGAACCACACAGCTGCTTGGACCAATCTCTGTAATGCTATAGCCGACTTTGGATCAGATGCAGATACCCTGTCTACTGAAGTAAATCCAGACATTGATCCAGGTTGTGGGGGTGGGAGGTCTAGAACAATAGTGACTGCTTCCAATGCGGTGTGTTTCCCATTAGGACCAGCTCCAACAAGACAAGTTTTCCAAAGAAGTTGTAAAACATCGGCATCGATCTTCCCTGGAACTTTAGTAGCAAAGATCCTTGCAAGTTCAAGAAGAGTGATGGCCATGTCTGGTGTCGCCTTAAAACGGGCATGCAATGTCAGCAAAACATCATTCAAAAGCGTTGCTGGCCAAGCTGGGTCAGAAAGCTCAGATGCAATAATGGATTTTAATTCATCAAATGAGTCATGCGGACTTTGCATCCAAATCAATCCCTTGATCACCATTGCCCGAACATAAACACACTCACATGCCACAGTTGTTCTAACCACTTCCATTAGCGAAGCTAGCATGCCTGCGATTGTATCCTTGCCAGCAGCTGCATTGGATACACCAGTGGCTCTTCGGATACCTTCAGGATGAGGGCTGTCATTCATATCCGAATCGAATGAATCCACAGTCTCGTACTTGTTCCCATAAGCTCCCTCATCAAGATCTTGTAAGCCTAGAGCATGTGCTGCAGCTCTGCTTTTCCCGATCTCCTGGACGACTCTAGCAGCAGCATGGAGTACTGGTCTAGAGAAACTACGAAACGAACTCTCCAACCTTCTCATTACAAGTTCAATGAGGGGTTGTGGGCGCCTTGTCTTTTGAGATTTGTCCTTGGAATTCGATGGTGCGTCTGGTAATTTTAGAATCTCTCTGGTTAAACGGTACCAGCCTGCAGCTCGGTCTTCTGCCCTTTCGGTATTATCATGTTTACCCAATACACATAGAATTGCCTCGAAACAGACTCTTTCACTAGGGTCCAGAAGGAGTTGATAGAGCACAGAGTTGAACTGAGATTTAATTCCAGGTCTCTCATCCAACGATCTAGCCATCGATATAGTATGGCACAACCTGGCCAGAGAAACTCTAGCAAGCACATCATGCAAATGGAGAACATCCTGCAATGCCCCTCCTGGAGCAACAAGCTTTCCTAAAGCCATTGCAACTGCATAAGGGTCTCTTATGGCCAATTCAGAGATGATTTCCATAGAGTGCCGAACAGCAACAGGATCGGCACACGAAATCCCCTGCACAGCATGATGCAAAACTGCTGGATTCCCTGGATCCAAAGGAAGTCTCCTCAAAGCACTTAGAGCAACATATTGCAGATTACTTCGGATGATGGACTCTTTATCGCCGCCTTTAGCACCGAAAATGCCTTTCTTCTGCTTTTGCGGGACATCACCAACCTTATCAAGAATGCCAAACACAATTTCATACAATCTGGACAAAATCTCAATGTTGCTTGAAGGGGCATAAGTAAGAGCCTTCAAAGCTTGCAGTCTTCTGGCATGGAATTCGACATCAGTCTTCATGGCCTCTTTCGTAAGCTGATTAACAATCAGCGGTATGACATCGGCCCTCGTTACCCTTCCGCCAGCATCAATGTCAGCCAAAGCATCCCAATTGGGTGTAGGAATCCCACCACCTGAATTTAGACCCTGGGAACCAGAATCCGATAAAATTCTCGCCAAGTTATAATAGACATAACGTAGGACCGTCCGATCCTCACATTGTTGACCGAGCATGATAAGAGACGGTGCCAAAGAAGGATCAACGGAATTGTAAACAGCAAGTTTGGGAAACACACGATGCACCAAATGCTTCTGAGAACTCTTTTGATCAGACGTAGAGGCTAGTTCGTGAATACTTCTCGCGAGTTGTGCGTATGATACAGGCTTCTTCTGCTTCTGCTTCTGCTTATGGTGAGATACAATGTTGGCAGCACGGACGGGGTGGAGAGCCGCCTTAGCGACGGAAATGGTATCGTGTTGGATCTGCATCAGAGCCGCTCTCTTGGACTTTTTCTCCCCCAAATTGGTCTTCGTCGACACATGATGTGGCTGTTGTGTGGCGGATGGAGATGCTTCCGCCGCCGTCTTCGATGACGACGATGAGGATGTTGTCACCGGAACTGGCGACGGATCGGCCGATATTAGATCCATGAGCGTCGTCGCCGAAGAGTCCTTTAAGAAAAAAGTAAAGAAAAATACTTATTACTATCTTTTATTTTTCTCTAGACTAGAAAATTCGGAGCTTGTGAATGCGGTAGAGGAGCTTACCGCCATGGTTGCTTAAAATGGAACTGAACCGTGATCTACCCGCTCTACACGCAATAAGGCAACTGCCGATGCGGAGAAAAAGTCTACAGAGCTCTTTTTTAGGTAGAAAAAGACTTAATTCAATAACAAGCCCATAAACTATATTTATTTTGAAATAGGTACTTCAATTATTTTTTTCGAACTAAATACTTATGTTATAATTCAAGTAATCACTTTAAACCATATCATTAATTTTAGTGAGACTGTAAAAAATATCAGATAATAAAAAATAAAAATTCTATTGTTTAAAATATTTGAGAATGTTCTAGTTTTTAAATTTTTTATTTTTAAACCTTTTGGATTATTTTGAATTTTTTTAGGTTACAAATTTATAATTTATATATTTTACTGAGACTAAAAAACATGAATGAGGGTATGCTCATGTTCTTTCTTTTAATTTTAATCGAACGAACGAATGAACAAACACAAGCAACTAAACAAACAAAATTTTTTATACATGTTCTTTCTTTCCCTAAGGAATGTGCTTGTTCGTGTTCGTTCACGTGCGTTCGTTAAAATAATAAACGAACATAGTGAACAATGTTACATCTTAAATCAGTCTTTCAAAACAATTTAATCAACAAAACCCCAAAAAAAACTGAAGTAAATTTAAATATTCTAAATGAACAAAATGAAGATAGATATTATATGAATTTGATAAAAAAAAATGCAGAAGACTGATGATTCAAAAAGAAAAAAAGAGAGAGCAAGATTGTATCAGAAAAATAAAAAAAAAGTATTTGAAAAAAAAACAGAACAATGAGAGATTCGAGAGAAGAAAAAAAAAGAAAAAAATAACTTGATCAATAATAAAACATATTCGAACAGTAAGAAAAGAAGACTGAGAGGAAAAAAAGAGAAAAGAATTAAGAAAGAAAAAGAAGAAGACAACGGCTTACCTGACTACCGGCCTTTGACGGTTCAGTGGTGCGATAGTGATGTTGAGGTGGCGTAGCATTTTCGAAGACAAAGCAAAAAACAATTTAGGGTTTTTTTAATCTTTCGGAAATGAAATAGATAGTGAACTATTGAGTGAGAAATGTATATATGAATAAATTTAAACGAACATAAACAAACTGATCACCTAACGTTTACGAACGTAAATGAACGAACGAGTCTTTTATTCGTGTTCATTCATTTAATTAAACGAACAAAAAAAATTGTTCGTGTTCATTCATTTAATTAAACGAACATAAATTTTTGTTCATGTTTGTTTGTTTAATAAATAAACAAACATAAACGAACTTCCCTTAGTATCTATTTTTTACACTGTTAAACCTATATTTGATTTTGATATAACAAGGAACAATTTGTAAAAAGAAATAAAATTTTAATTACTCAATTTACTCACTAAATTGACAGGCATTCGAACTTGAAATTTTCCTAAGTCAAAACTTAAATCCCCAAACTTTTTCGAAGTGTTTTGGTACTCAAAATAGCCAATTTGGTGTTCGAGTATAGGTACGGCCTATGGCGTACCGATACAGTTTTTCGCTACTGAAAAATAGTTTTATGCTTAATGGCTATAGGGTATCGATACGCTATTTTAAAACTGAAAACCAAATTGCATTTGAGTATCTGTACGACCTTTAGCGTACCGATACGAGGTTAAAGATTTTCAAATCTTTTCATTAATTATTCGACCATTGCCTTGACAGTTTTATTGGAATCATAAATTTTTGAAAAACGGTTACTCGTACCGATACAGCCTTAGACGTATCAATACGATCTTTTAACCAAAACTTCTAAGGATTCCGGTGAGCAAAATTGGTATCTGTAGGGTATGGATCGTACCGATACCCTTTGTAAAAATTCACTCCTTACATATACGCCCTTTCGTGTACTTGTACCCCTTTGTTGCAACAACTCTTTTTCTTATGGTAGGTACCAATACGAGCTCTCATTTATCGATACCTCTGTTGCCAGACAACATTTATTACGGGAAAAATATAGCCCAACGACTATAATTAATATTCTAACTACCCAAACGGCTAGAAATCAATGAAGGGGTATAAAATCAATTTTCCAAAGCTTCTTTAACAACTATTCAACAAGTCTAAGCATCTAAGTACACATTCAACATCTTTGAGCCTTATTTGCCAAATCTTGTAAACCCACTTGAGAGTTTTTCATGGTAATCTTTTTATTCAAGTGTGTGGGGTTTTAGTGAATCTTAATTGTGCAAACATATTGCCTTTTGAGGTTTCTTAGTTTGCTAAATTTGTAATTTTCTCTTTCAGAATGTGCTTAAGGTTTTGGGTATAAAACTTACGGGAATTGTAAGGTTATCTCCTTGAGCCTCAAAAGGAAAGCAAATTTAGTGGATTTGAGAAATTCTTAGTGTGAATAGCTAAGGTAGTGGATGTAAACCTTATTGAGAATGTTGAACAACTCTAAATTCTTTGTGTCATCTTTTATTGTTTTTGCAATTAGCTCCATTAAATTTTTTATTGCCAATTCACCCATCTTAACCATTTGCATTGGTTGTTCATCCCAACATACTCTTAACTCTTTGAAAGTGCACACACCATACAGACAAATTGCTTGAACTCGAATCTTCTAAAGATAACAACATTTTTTTACTACACCACTCAATATCTTCTAAATAAAATACTTTACTTAATTTATTATAGTTTGAACTTTGAAAAGTTTGCATTTACTATTGATCTGGTTTTCCCCTTCAGTTATTATTTATTTTATAATCTGTATGTTTTATCATCCAAGAGAAAGCAAAAATATGTTACATATCAACAAAAGAACCTAAATGAATCAAATACTAAATACAACATTGCTCCAATACAGTTTTATCCAAACCGCAAAGAACATACTTCCACTCAAATTTCTGTTTATACGTCAAGTTTTATTCAACATAAAATTCATATCCCTAGACATTCAATCTATGTGATATGGAAAGAAAAAACGCAAGGTTTATTCAAGGATAACAGAAACTTGTTAAGAGTATAAACAGATATAATGTCTATTAGTCTAAAATAGAAAACTTTGTACAGATTAAGAACTTTACCTGTTACTTGGTTCTAACTACTATTGCAGTAAAGTATTCTGGTACCAGTTTACTGCTTTTTTGGTAAATAATATAACACATTTATCCAAAAGAAAATCTATAAAAAACATTTTTAATATTAAATTAATTTTACATGGTTTTTACATTCGTATAAACAGTATTGTTTTAACAAATTAACCGGTAAATTTATTAGGTTGGTGGATAATAACGAGCTTGTTTTTGCATAAAGATGTTGAAACTATAAAAAGTTTGTTATATATATAATTCAATCCTAAGTGAAGACGACAAATCTCGAGAACATCTTTGTCTCGTGGTTGGCAATTCATTTGTCTGGTTTTTAAGACAAAATCTTTGTTTCTCGACAATAAAACCTTCCTCTAAAATTCAACAAAAAATAATAAAAAGTTAATTAAAAAATAAAATATATATCCATTGTCATTTGCAATTGCAATTGCAATTGCCATTGCCATTCTCTGGAATTTGAAGAAATTCTGGAAGTTCCGAAACCCGCCGGCCACCTTGGCACCTTCGCTGCCCTTCCGTCGGCACACCGATCACGTGCCCCTGCCACGGCCTCCCCTCTGCCCCAGCCGACTTCATAAACTAATTCCCTCCGGACAAAGGTAAATTATAAGCGTTATGTCATGTCTCCTTTAGAGTTTCATTGCAAAATTCTATAACATTTGTCTAGATTTTGATAATATTTATATGGCAAAGATGTTTTTTTTTGTTTATATCTAAATTCTTGGACAAAATTATGATACCAAGGTAGCAAGTAGGATTGATTTCACGAGGTTTTTTTTTCTCTCGACAGGATCCTCGATCGACACATTCTTGGCAGTCCATCATGACTGCCGAAACCACGACCACCACGAGTTACTGGTTGAATTGGAGGTTCTTAGTTTGTTCACTCTTCGTCTTGTTCTACTTTGTGGTCGCCACAATTTTAATTTCCAAATTCGAAGGCCGGAAAAGATCGAATCAACAGGGTGGAGAAGATCAGAAGGCAGCTCCCGGGGAGGTATACGAGGAGGAAGCTTGGAATACATGTCTCAAAAGCATTCACCCTGCTTGGCTGCTCGGTTATCGAATGTTTGCTTTCATCACGCTGTTGACATTGCTTGTGATCAACGCCTTCGTCGACGGAATTAGCATATTCTTCTTTTATACCCAGTGAGTGATATATATCTACAGCTTACATATTCTGCGTTGATTCTAGTCCTAATTCTCTATATGTTCCTTAACAGGTGGACATTTACTTTGGTCACAACATACTTTGCGGTATGTCTCTTGTACCATTTTTATCATCTCTATATATTCGTTTCGAAGTACGGTGCTTCATCGGTTTTCGATTGCCTATATTCTCTACTTTGATTGTAGCTTGGATGTGTAATCTCCATATATGGATGTCAAAAATACTGGGCACAAGCTCGTTGTGATACTGAGCAAGGCACCAACGTATCTCCCGGAGAAACTGCAGATGAGTCCAACGAGTCCGAACATTCGGATGACCGCAAAATAGCCGGTGGATGGTTTTATGCCTTCCAAATTATGTATCAAGTATGTTTTCTTCTAATCAGTTTCCTAAAAGTTGTGCAAATTAGTCGAACATTGTCTTAACTGCCTTTTTTGAATAGGCTTCTGCGGGTGCAGCAATGCTCACTGATTTAGTATTTTGGATCATTCTTTTTCCATTTCTAGGTTCCATACCGTACGGTATTGATTTGATAAGTACGAGGCCACAAACTCGAATTTTCTCGACTTATTTTTCTTCTTTTATTTGAAACTTGTTTTGCTGTGCATATGATTGAAACCATCTTAACTGCAGATGCTTATTGTCTGTATGCACTCTGTCAATGCTGCTTTCCTACTCTGTGACTCAATTTTGAATTGCTTGGTGAGTTTTACTCTTGGTTTAGTACTCATGGTGACATCTCATTTCGAGTATCTTTCGACGAAATCTCGAAGATTATGTTACCTTATTTTCCCTTGCAGCGGTTCCCGTTTTTTCGAATTTCATATTTCTTCCTATGGACCAGCTTCTTCGTTTTATTCCAATGGCTCGTCCATGCTTATTTTAACCTTTGGTAAAGTTTCATATCCGTTTTCCGGTTTTATCTGTTTCTCTTTTGCTAGAGGCTTTATTCACATATTGTGGCATCCATCTCTTTGCAGGTGGCCATATCCATTCCTCGACTTGACGCCTTTTTATGCTCCGTTCTGGTACACATTTTAATCTCCTATTAAACATCACTGCAGTTATGTTTTGCTACACATACGCACGCACACACGGACATTGCTAACCGTCTCTGTTGACATGTCGGACCGAACAGGTACCTTGCAGTCGGAACGACGCACTTACCGGCCTATGGCGCATTTGCTTTAGTAGTTAAACTCAGGGAAACTTTATTCTCAAGGTTGTTCCCTGAGTCCTACAGAAAAATCGCATAAAAAAGAGATCTCCTGTGTAGAAATTCCGGGTTAATTCCTACGGCTACTGAGCTAGCAGGAAGAGTGCGAAAACTTGGTGTCTTGGTTTCGGCGGTGTACTAATTATTTATGAAAGTGCAAGCTATAGAATCCATGGTAGGCAGATTTATTAAATACCAGGTTGTACAATAACTTAAAAACAAAGCATTCTTTCCCTGGTGTAATCTTCGATTTTCCGGTTACGAAATTCGGTGTTGTTTATTGGAGAAATCGCCGTGTGAGGTATGTATGTTATTCCATCAGCTATGCAAGTGTGAAATAAAATCCAGAAGGCAAGCAGGGCTTCATGAAATTAAATCAATAAAATAGACTTCTATTCACGCATTGCGCAGTCTGTAGAATTTATTGTTTGAATTGCATCAAATTTTGTAACAAATATAACTTAAACTTTACGTGTTTTCCCACATCGGGGAAAGTACATATCCATTCAATTTATGGCCCTCTTAAATCACCGCTTTTGGACTTTGGTTTTTCTTTTCTCAAGCAACGTATGATAAATGTCTATGTTTACTATTACTTGGATTATTTCACACTCAAAAGGGAGAAAAATGTAAAATTTATATATACTTTAAATGAATAATAAATTCAAAATACAAAATCTTTATCATATTAACTGATAATTTATAGAAAAACATTGGAGTAAACTTTGTAATATAATATTAATGTATAAATCTTGTTTGGTTTAATTATAATACTTTAAGTGTCACGTAGCACATAATATATCTTATATTTAAAAAATTCAAGAAAAATCATAAAAAGTCAAGAGAATATTTGGGGAAAATTGATATTTTAAAATTTAGAAATTTTTATGTTATTTAAAATTTTAAGAATTTTCTTGAAGTATATATATGTATTTATACTATAAAAACTCAAATTCTAAATTCTTAACCCTAACCCTAAAAAATTAAACCCGCACTCTAAACCCTAAATTCTAAACACTAACTTTAAATTCTAAACGCTACAACCTAAACCCTTAAACCTTAAACCCTAAACTAGCACCCTAACTTCTAAAACTAAAAGGCACGTGTAAACTAAAGTTTACACGGCCTTTGTATCAAAGTTTTACCTATATGGGAGGGGCGTTCATTCAAACAAAGGCAAAGATTACATGAGAGCACAGCCATCCTACACAATCCCAATCGAAACAACCCCTGACGGGCAAGGAAACAAACCCTAAATGAAAGGGATTAAAACAAATCAAAATGGCGCAAAAAAGAAACATAACAAACCGAAAACAAGAACACAATTCCTAAAAACGAAACAGAAGGGGAGAAACCTAAAACCCACGGCCATACAGAGACACCAATGCGAGAGCTCTATCCGAAAGTATACTTCTTATTTCGTAAGAAAGAAAGATCTTATCATCTAAGGTGCTATTAAAGAAAAACCGATTGACCAAGATTTATAACCTTCCAATTCGAAAACCTCCACAAAGCACTTAAAGAGAAAAAAGAGCAGGATGTGAGTAGCAACAACATTCAACAATCCTTAAAATAGACCAGAAATTAAATGGCTTGAGATCAAAAGTCTGAAAAACACGATTGATCTCTAGAGAATGAAGAGGACCCTTTGCCATCCATCGAACCTTCCAAGATGCGATGATGGCAGGGAATAAAGGAATCATTCTTGCTACAGATGATCAATTATCACAATTCATTTCAATTCAATATATAATCATTTTTATTAATTGATGAATAATACATCTCACTGAACTATTTGGCTCTATGCTGAAGAACAAAAAGTCGAATGAAATTTGTGATGATCAAATTCATAGCTTCAAAAAAAAGAAGTAATTAATGAAGGATAAAAAAGTCAAATGAAAGTATTAATTTAACGAAACTTGACCACTTGTGCTTAAAATTCATAAGATTTTTTATTTTAATTTTAGATATTCTTTTATTAAGTTGAGATATTTAGATTTTTAGGTAAATGTCGGGATTTAAACTTAGAGCTGTAAATGAACTGAACATTCAAAGAACCATTCGATGAGAAGTTTTTTTATGCTTTGTTTATTTATTAAATGAACAGATATGAACAAGATTTTTTGTTCGTTTAATTAAATGAACGAACACGAACAAATAACTTGTTTGTTCATTTATGTTTGTGAACGTTCGATATGTTAGACTAATCAGTTAGTTAAGCTGTTAGATTAGTTTGTTAAGTCGTTTGGGCTCAGTTAGTTATAGATTGTGGGCTATAATAATAAATACTTGTAATGGGCTCAATATCCCGATTAGATCCAATGTTGAATAAAATTCAGATATTTATTTCCTCTGTAATTTTGTTATTTCACTAAACCCTAGCCACCATCACCTTCCTTTCATATATTTTGTCATCGTTAATCATTTCCGATCACCATGCTTGAGTTCTCACATGGTATTAGTCGCCATTACTTATATTCATTTATTTTCATTTTTTAAATTCTTAAATTCATTCACATATGTATTTTTCGCCCAGCAACTTACTACCCCGTCTATTTCACGATAGATTGAAAAACCCTAAATTACTTTTGTTATGTCTTCTAAGTGACAAGTAAAAGTGCAAATCATTTACTAGCCAATCTCTAACATAATGTATTCATTCATAATATTTACAAAAATCTTATAAACTAATTTAATATATATATATATATATATATATTGGTTTAACTATTGCAATCTGACTCATTGGTTAACTGTAACGATCTAAATTTTTGAGTCAATAATTGGGGCGTTGACCCGGGTTAAGGACCTTCGAGTCGGTTTGAGTAATCAAAATCTTTGGGCCAAGTTTGAGCCTAATTGGATGAGAATTGAACCATTTAATCTTGGAAAGTGACCATTTTTGTGCAAGGAAGAAAGTAAGGGGTTTAAAGGGCAATTATACCCTTTTTAAATGAGAAAGGTTGATCTTTTTCTCTTGTTGTAGGATGCCACGTGAGGTTAAGGGGACAATAACCCTTTTGTGAGATCATCCTTTTCCACACCCTTTTCTTCATCTCTTTCTTCCTCGCATTCTCCCCCAAGAACGTCATATCTTCCAACATCAAAGATTTAAGCTTTCTACCTCATTTTCTATATCCGATATTTAATATTTGGATATGTTAATCTCCTCTTCATGGGCTTCATAAAAAGTATAGTGGGGAGGTGAAAGGGGATTTTCAAGCTTGAACAAGGAGAGGAGTTAAAAGAGCTAAGTGGGTGAGCTTGATTCGGGTTTTGCTAAAGGTCAGTACATCTCTGACTCTTTTGATTCTTGAGTATCATAAAGTAATTGTCTTGCTTGATTTTATAGTTGAAGATTGCTAGTTGGGTACTTTAGTAGCTTAAAGCCCTTTAATGGTGAATTTAAGAATAGTTGTTAATATTGTGTAACAATGGTAGAAAATCACCCTAATTAACTCCCATAAGATATAAGATTAAGTTAAAGGGTTAAGGGTTACATTTTGGGGGCTTGTGAAGTGAAACGGTCAATCCCTTTCTCTATAAAGTTAAGTATCGATACGCTTAGGTGGGCATCGGTACCCAACGATCAACATCGATACTCTTGGGTGGGCATCGGTACCCATGGGCAATCTGCTCAAATTATACATTTTGAGTTCGAAGGGCTTATAATTTGGGGCTAGGCCCAATGGGCTTCTAATGTGATAAAATGAATAGTAAAACTGAGAAACTGAGTTTTAATACTCACATATAAGAGTAACGTGAAATAGCTTGGTAAATGGTAACTCGATATAGATGTGATGGTTAGTGTTATGCCTTGGGGTATTTGTTGATGGCTCGGCTTGGTGTCACTTACCTCTTGGTGAGGTGTATGAATGCTCCGGGAGCATGCGTTATCTTATATTGTGTAAAGGAATCCAGATATCCTAGCGTCAGTACTACGGTACTTATATAAGGGGATGTATACTTCAGGCTGAGTGATCAAGTACATCCGACGTACCCACGGGCTGAGTGATCTAGGTGCGGTTAAAAACCTATCAGTGGCTATGGTGATCCGAATAAGGTAATTAACTCGATAGGCTGAGTGAGCTCGTGTAACCTAACTGGCTGAGTGACCTCAAGTAAAGACTACTTATGGCTAATGTGATCCAAGTATGTCTAGGGCGTATCCGTGGCTATGTTGATCCGGATATGATCTATTAACTCGATGGCTATATGAACACTGGTAACCCGACGGTTGTGTGAGCACGGGTAAAATAGGGCTTCGTTGGCCATTATATAGATGATGTATGTTGTGTGGTTGTTATAGATGATAGCTTTTGTACCCGATGGCTGAGTGATCAGGGTACGATATGTATTAACTCGATAGGCTGAGTGAGCTCGAGTAATTCGATAGGCTATGTGACCTCGAGTACGACAAAGCTCTGTGGAAACATGTGAGACTTGTTGTAGACTTAATGATGCCTTGAGATAGGATCTAAAAACTCTAGCTAGTGTAGATTAGACGATAACTCATAGATAGAAAAGCCTTATCTATGCTCTCTAGACTATGATTATCTTGCATGCTTATTTTATGATAATCACAAATTGGGGTAGAGTAGAGATGTACCACTAAGCTTTGTTAGCTCAGCGTGCGGATGTGTGGTTTTTTCGTGCGTAGGTTGACAGGTCACCTTTTGAAAGGGCTCATCGAGAAGAGATTTCCCAGCGTCGTGTCTGCTTCAGAGTATAGTACTTGTTATTTTAGTTTGGGCTAATGTATTCATAGGACCCTGCCACTGTTGAGTCTATAACTCTTTTGAAATATTATTTTGGTATACATTGTTTTAAACGTGGAGTTCTTGTTTTATAAACTTATTTAAATGCTTATTTAATTACATGAATCTATGGATGTTTAATGCTTTTAAATGATGGCTAAACTTATGGTTTTAAATTAGAAATTTGATGGGTCATTTTTGGGTAACCCGAATGTAGTACTTTGGGTCCATATTGGGATCAAGGTATTACATCAACTAACTCGGATCTAGTTTCATAGAGGCCCAATATGGGTGACCCTCCTAATCCAGTTTTCTCTATTTGCAATGCCAGGATCCGAACTTCTGACCTTACTTAAGAGATCTAGCTCATCATCCCGCTTGACCAACTGGTTATTGGTAATAATTTAACATATTTTAATCATCGATACATATAACAAACATGTGTATAGTCTGATTATGAATCTAGCATTAATGTTCGAGGGAAAATATTTTGATATATAGACTGTGTAAACTAAAACACAAATTTTGTAACTATGGTTTTTGTTAAATGAGAAAAATAGTAATTAATGTGTAAGCGTCTTTTTTTTAATAATGTAATTAATGAAGGACAAAAAGCCAAATGAAAGTAGTAATTATACTAAACCTGACCACGTGTGCTTAAAATTCATAATTTATCATTTTGATTTTTTTTAATTTTAGGCGCCTTTTTAATTTTCCAGAATTTTTTATTTTTAAAATATATTCACATAATTATACCTTTTAAAAATATTTTATAATTTCAAAAGTGAATTATGAATTTTCAGATTTTTTTTAAAAATATTTAGTTAAAGGTATGGTTGAAAAATATTGAAAAAAGTCTAACTATATTTTCTAGATTTGAAGGACCAAATGAGATAGTAATCATTAAGTTAACGTATTATATCATCTTTTCGTCAAAAGTTTCACGATAGTTAATGTCTAGAAGACCAAAATGTAAATATTCGATAAATTCAGTAATCATTTAATAACTTTTTAAAGTTCGATGAAGAAAATAAAACTTAAATAATAATTTGGCGATTAAGTGTGCACTTTACCTAATTTATAACAATTATAGGAAATTTGAATTAATATTAACTATAATTTTTTGATTAATTGCTAAGAAAAATATATTTTACTAATTTATAATAAATACATGTTTCATATCAATGTATATTGAAAATCATAGTGTATTGGCAATGGATCATTCTTGGTGACCCGAAGACCGAGATTCCGACCGGCTGTTTTTGGCGGGAGGAACACCGAGATTCAACTTTGTTCATATAAATCATATTAATGTTAATTCATTATCATTTTTTTAATCAGATTTGATTTCTTTCATTTCTCTATCATATTCTCTTTTTCTTTCGTAAGATTAAAATATTTTTTAACGACGATTATTAGCATCTTCACTTGACAAAAAAAAAAAGAAAAAGATCTTATGAGACACACAAAACCAGAAACAGTAAAACATGATAATTATTTTTAAAAACGCACTTAAACTCATCATTTTATTCCACAACATTACATTACATTACATAGTACGGATTACATTGAAATTACAAAATAGTATTATAAAATATAGGTTTAAAGACTTCAAGAGCTGATGATGGGACTATTAAGTAGTTAGATATGTATGGTTTCAAGGGCAAGGGCGGCCTCCGGGTAACAGCATACCACAGGCGCGGAGAAATGCCTCTCTAACCAGTGCGTTTGTATTCCAGGATCCAATTCTAACGCCGCTGAAATATCTGCAAATGCAATCCATACTGGCGTCAGTCAAGGCTTGGCAACATTCTGCTGTTGGAGCAGGGGTACCTACGTTCAAAGTTAGCACCGTATAACACGGGTTGAAGCTTTCGAGGTTGTTGCAAGGACTTTGACATGGACACGAGGGTGGAGTTGGAGCTTGAGAGCTAACCAAAGCATAAATTTAAATAGCGTTCGCGGTCACGTTTTTTGTCACGTCGCGGTTATCGTGATTGCAGATATAACGGAGGCTATTGCGGGTGTCGCGGTCGTAAATTTTGTTAAAATTTGCACAATTTATTGTAAAATATAATAATAATTAAAGAAGTTATTTTTAATGATATTTAGAGTATTGTCTAAACAAAAATTAACATAAATAAATTAAAATGGATTAAAAATATCTATTATAATTGTGAGATAAGAGATTAAATTCCTTACAATTTTATCAAAGAGTTCTTTTCCATCGGTAAACTCAAGAATAATATATATATATATATATGTTCTACCGATCAATACCTAAATTAAAAAAAAATGATCAAGGTAAATATCAACAATGGGAGAATTTAATTATAATTATAAACATTTACTTTTAATAATTTTTAGAGTATTTTCCAACACTTATAAAAGGATTTAATTGAAAGAAAATAAGGCTTAGAAGCTCAATTGGAAGTTTCATTATGGATTTGAGGACTTAATTGGAAATGGAATAAAACAAATCATTGCATTAAAGGACTAAATTGTAAGCATACTAAAACTTTTAAGCCTCTCCAAAAATTCACTAAAACTTGAACCCTCATTCCCGCCATTTACCCTTTTTAATGTTTTAAGTTCATCTTCCTCGTTTTCTCTCCCGCTCATTCTCTGCAACATTCTCCATTTCTCCTCCCCATTTTTATCTCCGGCCACCAACCATTCACCGTCCATGAAATGCACCACACGCACCATTCAACTCCTCGTCCTGTCCCAAGCAAACCCCTATCAACCGTTTCTCCTCCACGTCGGTCATTAACGAGATTCGAGCCAAAAAAACCTTCGACGAACCATCCGCGATTGGTCTGAAAACGGATATAGCGTCCCGTTATCACCGCGACGGACCGCTATACCGTTATATTGCGGCCGCGACAGACCGTTATTGACGTGATTCCGTTGCACACCGTTCTTTACCCCAATCGCGGTTTCGGACGGCGGCGCAACCGCTATATCGCGATCGTGGTCCACTTTTTAAATCCCTGAACCAAAGTAAAGAAGACAAGGCTGAGAGAAATAAAGAGAATTGGTGTTGAAGCCTTGGAAGTCATGTCTCCAACAAAGTCGGCTGCTATTATAGTATGGTGTAATGAAATGTGAGTGGTGATGCAAATGATAGAAAAATGTAAAGATACTTATAGGAGGAGGAGATCAAATTTTGGAGCAACTTGCAAAATGTTATCATAATTATTTCCTAACGAATAGGATAAAGACTTTAACAATATTGTTGACGGCATGAATGGGAGACAGTGGTTTACCATGATTCATTCTAGGGTGTTTAAAAATATCTGATCCGCTGCTATTATATTATGGTGTAATAAAATCTGGTTCTCTTTTTTATTTTCTGATTATTAACTTAATAATATTAAGACTTTCTTTAGTTAAACTTTGAAATGGGGAACCAGATCAGAGGTGATATCTTATGCTTGGCGCGAATAAATGTATATCCAATTCAATAAATACAATTCATAATTAAGTCCCTGCGGATTTGAGAATTCAATAGCACAGTGATATTTTATGTTTGGCGCGAATCTCCATGGAGATCTACGGATTATTTTTCACAATTTTAAATTTTATTAAATTTATGCTTCCAATCAAAAGATTTTTTTATTATTGTGACACTCGCAGATATTAGGTGTGCGAGCATCACTTAATTTATGAACACAAGAAAAAAATACCAAAATATTTTATCAAAATTCTAAATAAACTCATGGATTGTTTTTCAAGAACTTTTCTTGTTGAAAATTCTAAATAATTTTGAGAATTGTTTTTCAAGAATTTTTAATCTCTCTATCCTAATATATGCATAGGGGAGAGGAGAGTGTGTTAGGTGAAAGCTTTAACCACTTACTCTAGAAATTGTTAACAAGCTTTGTGGGAATTTTCAATGTACAAAATAATGAAACTAAACATATTTATTTATAGAGAGATAGAAAGACATTTTAATTAAGTAAAAGTAATAATTAAATTGAAATTCTAATATGCTATCTTAAAATAAGCTCACAACGGATAGAAATTCTTTACTCTTTGTTGTCTCTATTTATACTTTCACACTAAAAATTAGATTTGTAATTTAGGTTTAAGGTTAGAGTTTAAGAAATTTAAAATAAGGTATATTTTTTAAAATTATAGTTTAGAATTTAAAATTTATTTTTTAATATTGGACATGAAAAAATATACTAAAAAAGAATAAAATATTTTTGTCTGCCCACTACACTTTAATTTTTTTAATAAAAAATAAATTGTATAACCATTAAGCTAATTTAAAAACTTAAAGATAAGTTTAGGGTTTAACATCACCGCAGTTTAATTTTAATCAAATTTACGGTCGCAATTTCGATTTTTTTTCAGCCGCAAACTTTGATACCAAATTAAAATCAAATTATTGCAGTTGAACTGCAAGCAAGCCTACTCTGCCATTGCTTTGCTCGTGTAAATATGTTTATAGTTTGAGACATTGATATTGAAGAACAATTTATACAGTGTAAGTATGTTTGAAAGATTAGAACTATCTTATGCAGATGTAATTGTGTTTTAGAGGTTAAAAAAACTTACCCTGGTCAGGGATGAAGCTAAGAATTGGGGTTAAGGGCAAAACATAAATGATTGAAAGTGAAGGGCAAATTCATAAATAACCCAACTTTTTTAAAAAAAATTGTGGGGACTGGGAGGCAATTGCCCCTCTCACGACGCAGCTCCATCACTGACTCCAGTGAAGTTAAGTATTGATAACGACAATTGTTGTGCAAAAAACATACATTTTTTCAGAACCAGTTTGGAGTTCTAGTGTTTTTAAAAAAGATTACGAAATCAAAATCGTTTTAAGTATCAAATACTCAAATTGATTACAACATATCAGAAATAAAAAAAAATCAAAGAGAGATTCAGATTTCAAAATGGTCTAAACTGCAAGAGCTTTTCAAATGAAGATAGTTACACAATTAGAAAAAAAAATGTTTTTGGAGGTAAACGTGTATTTTAACTAAAAATATTTTATTAGTTTTAAATTTTATTTAAATTAAATTGTAATTATTTTATAAATTTTAAATCAAAATTTTAGTTAAATTATTTGACATGAATATCAACATATTTAACCAATATTTTTTAACGGGACTAACAATATAATTAAAATAGTTATAGAATGGACGTTTTGATATTTGTTTTGACCAAAAATAATTTAGGAGCTAAAAGTAAAAAAATAATAATTTAAGGGTTGATTTTTCATTCAAACAAAAAATACTTAATATTTTTAGGGCAATCTACACTGTTGGTCATTAAACTTTTAAAACGCTTTCACTTTGGTAACTGAAACTGAAAAACTTCCATTATAGTTATTAAACTTTTGATTTTAATATGACCACTACCATTAAAAAATACTAATGTAATACGTTAAAATTTTTTCTCAAAAAAAACTTTAAATTTTAAATTTACAACCGTCACCATAACTAAAATTTCATGAACGAAAATGTCGTCGAAACTTAACGGAGAGAAGAATTCGTTTACCCAGATGGTGAACTATTTGACTCTAAGATGAATGACAAAAGGTCAAATGAAATTTATGGTGATCAAATTCATAGCTTCACAAAAGAAGTAATTAATGAAACTTATTTTTTTATGAATGTAATTAATGATGGCCAAAAAGTCAAATGACAGTAGTAGTTTAACAAACTTAACCACGTGTGCTTAAAATTCATAATTATCATTTAGATTTTTTTTAAAATTTTAGACACCTTATTAATTTTCCTGATTTTTTTAAATATATTCACATTATTATACCTTTTAAAAATATTTTTTTACAATTCAAAAAATAAATTATAAATTTTCAGTTTTTTTTTTAATATATGTAGTTAGAGGTATTGTTGAAAAATATTTTTCCTGCTGCTCGAGCATACCCCCCTCTGCAGCGTGGATCTGTGCGATGGCAGTGTCCGCCTGGTGACTGGTGTACACTCAACACTGACGGGGCTCGCTGCCAGGTGAGTGGTAAGGCTGCTTGCTGGTGATCGGGGGGGGGGGGGGAGTGGTTGTTGGGCTACTCCAAATTCATCGGCATTTGCTCAGTTTTAGAATCTGAATTGTGGGGCGTTTTGGGGGGACTACACCATGCTTGGGGTAGGGGCTTTCGACTTGTCAGGGTGGAGTTGTATAATAGAGGTGTTTCGAATGATTCAGCAGCGATCTAGTTATGGGCCGCAGATTTCTTTGCTTTCGCATATTTTTCGGTTGCTAGATAAGGATTGAGAGGTTTGTTTCTCTCAGGTCTATCGTGAGGCGAATGTGGTGGTGGATGGTATGACGAAGAATGGATTCGACGTTGCGCAAGGGGCACAGGTGTTCGTGCAACCACCCGAGTTTGTTTTTTTATGTTTTTCATGCGGATATTAGTGCTCTCCCTAGTTGATTTGAATTGGTTTTATCGTATGTTTTGATCTTATTCAATTTTCTGTAAGTTATCATGTGTACTATTTTCTTTCGAATCCAACTAGGTCTAGGGAGATTTTTAACAAGTCACAAAATATGTTTTTCTTCTATTTATCAAAAAAAAAAAGACCAAATGAGATATTAATCAAGTTAACGTATTATGTCATCATTTCATCAAAAGGTTAACTATGTTAATGGCTAGAAGACCAAAATGTAACTTTTCCATAAGTTTAGTAATCATTTTATAATCTTTTAAAGTTCTATGAAGAAAATAAAACATAAACCATAATTTAGTGACTTAGTGACTTAGTTGTAGTTTACCAAATTTATAACAATTATAGGAAATTTGAATTAATATTAACTATGATTTTTTATTAATTGCTAAGAAAAATATATTTTATTAATTTATATTAAATACATGTTTCATATCAACATATATTGAAAATCATAGTGTATTGGCAATGGATCATGCTTTGTGACCGGAACACCGAGATTCTATGTTTGGTGACCGGAACTCGAAGTTGTTCGGTGATCGGCTGTTTTCGGCGGGAGGAACACGAGATTCAACTTTGTTCATATAAATCATATCAACACATATAATAAACATGTGTATTGTATTTGTATGATTATGAAGCTGGCATTAACGTTCAAGGGAAAATGTTTTAATACACAAGGTTAAACTAAAACACAAATAATTTTAGGGTTTAGATATTTGTGTTTTTTGATATAAAATTTAGGATTTATATTTATAATTTAAAAATTAGAATTTAAGATTTTAGAGTCATGAATTAAATTTTAAGATTTACAATTTAAGTGAAACGACTGAGTAAAATAAATTTTACAATGTCTGTGTATCAATATATGACTCATCATTTTCTCGCGTACCAAAAATTATGGTGGCTAATGATTTGATTTCCTTTATTTCTCTATCATATTCTCTTCTTATTTCGTACCATTGGAATATTTTTTTTGGCTACGATTGTTAGCATATTCACTTGGTAGGTAGAAGTTTATGAAACACATAAGACCAGAAACAGTAGAACTCGATAATTATTTTTAGAAACAGATTCAAATTCATCATTTTATTGCATAACATAACATAGTACGGATTACCTTGGAATTTCACGAGTATCATAAAATTTAGGACTATTAATTATGGTATAGATGTGTCCGGAAAACAATCCACAAAGTAAACGTGTTTAAAGAAAAGGATTGATGATGGGGCTATTAAGTACATAGATTGTATGCATTGTGTCCTGGAATCAAACGCAGGTAGTATCAACATTCGCAAACACAATCAATATTGGTTTCAGTCGAGGAGTCGCAACATTCGATTTTTAAAAAAAGACGAAAATATTATCAAAAATATTTTCTAGAATCAAACAAAATTTTTGTTAAAATAATACTTCAATTATGTTTTATATTGGTTACTATCTACGTTAGTTAGCAGTTAGTTAAGGATGACATTATTATATAATTGACACGTGATAATATTTATGTGACATTTGAAGTGTTCATTTAAACGCACATTTACTATGTTATTAAAGATAAAGTTTGTACACGCATGACATTGTTTGAACTGCTCGTGTTTATACTAACACATATCTTCAACACGTATCATGCATATTTCTGTTTTGGATAATTTTTCTTTCATTAAGGTCCATGGCAATTAAATTTTATTCAAAATCTCTTAAAGGTGCGCACAATTCACCGCATGTTTTCTTTTTCGCAAACTAAATGTATTATGTAGAACAAAAGCCTAGTTAGATACGTAGCTGACCGTACACGTCTTCGCTCTACATGGTACAAATGAATATCATTTCTATGAATATTTTTTAATGTCATTTCAATAAATAATTAAAAATGATGTTATTTTGTAAAAATGCCAAAAATTGTTTACAAAAACAAAATAAAAATGAATATATATATGGTTATATTTTAATATATAACTCTTCTTCAAAATCTAAAATTTAAATCTCTAACCCTAACACTCTAAATCTTAAATCCTAAACTCTAACCTTAAATACTAAATTTTAAACTTTACAACTTAAACCTCTAACTATATACTCTAAATTTGACAAACATGTGTAAACTAAAATTTACATAAATTTGTGTATCATATTTTTTCTCGTGTATATATATAGATAGAGAGGGGGGGGAGAAGATCCCCTTACACCATGTAAAACTCGAAAGTTTTATACTTTTTTGGACTATTGGATGAAGTTAAATGGACGGTTGAGATTAAAAGTAGGAAATATGAAGATTGTAACATAAAAATAGATAAGAAAATAATCTTACTCATTTATTTACTATCATCCAACGATTTAAAAAGGTGTAAAAGTAATTGAGTTTTACATAGTGTAAAATGATTTGATGCACTAGCAGTGAAAACCAAAGTTTTCCCAAGTGATGCATTTTTAGAATTCAGGGTTAGTGATTGGGTTTAGATTTTTAGGTTTAGGGTTAGGATTTATAATTTGGGGTTTGGTTTTTAGTGTGTAGGGCTTAGTACTCCTAAAATGACATATGACATCATTTGAAGCTCGTTTGTGAAAAAAAACTCCACTTTGGCGGTGCATCAAATATTAACCCATATATTATAGACTGGAGAGAGAAACTAAAAGTTTTTACAAGATTTTTAGTTTTAGGGTTTATATATTAGAGGTTTAATGGTTTAGGATATAGGGATAGTTAGGGATGGGCACGGGGTGGGTTGGGATTTTGGCCCACCCGAATCCGACTCGAAAATAATTATCCTAAAATCGAACCCGACCCGACCCAAAAATAAATACCCTAAACCGACCCCAACCCGACCCAACCTATAGAAAAGAAATCATTTTTAGGGACTTAATTGTAAAAAATAATTTTAAGAACTAAATTGCAAATAAAAATTCAATTTTAAGGACCTGAATATAAAAAATAAATAAAGAGATGTTATTATTACAAATATCCCTAAAAAAATTAGGGGAAAATTACACTATTAGTCCGAGGTTGGGTCGGGTCAAATTTTTTCACCCTAAACCCGAACCCGACCCAACCTCACCCTCAATAAAAATCTAACTCAACCCGAACCCAACTTTTTCACACACAAAACTGACCCGATCAGGCCGGGCTGGGTCGAAACTGTCAGGTTCGTAAAATACCCATCCCTATAGATAGTGGTTAGAACTTATGGCATTTGGCTAGGCTTTAGGTTATATAAATTAGAGTTTATATTTTAGACTAATATGACAAGAATTTAGATTTTAACCTATAAACTATAAACCCTAAATCCTAACCTCAAACACTATACATAAGCCTCGTATAAAAATGACTGCCTAAACTCGGCTATGCGACACACCTAAATCTAGGAGGTCACATTAGGGTCACCGGAGCGACCCACAGAAAAAATAGAAGAAAACTCTTAGAAATACATTTAAAAGTGTAAAATAACCTTTTTGTTAAAACTATATTAAATTTCATTTATACAAACTAAAATCCAGAAAATAAAATACGAACTCAATCATAAAATAAATCGTGACATACATGCCCACTAATACATAGGTACCGTACTCCACGCGCAGCGCCAAGGGAACTTCAAACTGATAACGGTCATAAATCTATAATCGAATTTCTTTAACCTGCAATGGTAAAACAAAGTGAGTTTGGAAAAACTCAGTAATACAAAACTACCAAATAATGATGTAGACAGTAACATGTAAGGTAAAACAGATACATGGTATATTATAAAACTATCACGGTGTTCCGGGTATTCACAGGTTCCAATTATGGTTCATGTTAAATTCTTATATATCCTCCATTATTTGAACTCCAATAGAATCGTCCTAACTGAAGCATAAAAGCCTGAAAGCATAATGTATTCCCTAGCCGAAGCGTAGGAACCTGATACAGTAGCAGTAAGGTATTACCTTAGCCGAAGCATAGGAACCTGATACAGTAGCAATAAGGTATTACCCTAGCCAAGCGTAGGAACGTCTGACAAGAGAAAAGAAGGTATTACCCTAGCCGAAGCATAGGAACCTGATACAGTTGCAGTAAGGTATTACCCTAGCCGAAGCGTAGGAACCTGATACGGGCGGGATCACTCTAGCCGTAATTGAGGATCCGAGTACGGGCATTAACCCTGATCATTAGGCGAGGGTACCATCCTAAGGGAATACCTTAGGTCACGGACGAAATTACCCCAGCCAAAGCATGAGAACCGAATACAGGCGGAATTACCCTAACCGAAGCTAGGAACCTAATACGGACAGAATTACCAGCCTAATCAGGGCTGAACCTTTAGCACTTCATATCATAACCCAAGCACCCCAATAACCAATTCAGGCATTTCCATAGTATACAGTAACTAACAGGTATAACAATAATTCATCAGCATGCTTTCAATCAGATAACAATAACCAGAGAAATATGCTAAACATAACGGGTATTAAGGCATAAATCATTCATAACAACAAATCATACTCAAGTTCAGAAAACATATTATATATATATATATACATAAAACCATGTTTAACAGTCATGCGCACATGATCAGTTTAATATAGCGTCCAAAACAGTATATAGCACACTAAATTACCCTATTACGGCTCAGGTACAAGATAGTTGCAGAACAGATGCACTGGCACTCTATAGATTTAAGTAGTTACAATATAAGATTCCTTAATAAGAAGCTCAATGAATATCAACGCCATTAAGAAGTTTAAGAACTTAATATATATCAGGATCGTTCAGAAATTCAGAGTATACTATGATTTATTCATGAGTTCAGATACATCGGGATGAATTCCAAGATATAAATGGTTCAAGACCCTTCAGGATTCTTGATACATCAGAAGATTCTGTACAAATTTAGTTTATAAGGGTATTTTGACCGTTTGTCTTTTAAGGGCATTTTGATAATTTTATACAATTAGTGAAAAACATAAATTTACGATGTCCAAAACATCTGTCGTCTTACCCACCCTTCGAACAACTTGAACCAAACATATCTCATTATTACACTATATACAAATATTCAGATAAGTACACATATACGCATTCGATACTTAATGAGATATGTTTGGTCTTCTTCCATTATTTAAGCAGCATCGGAAACAAAAATAATTATACATATGGCGTCTTCAAACCCGCATGGGCATTTTAGTTTTTTGAGCTCTATGGATTAATTCCAGGTTTTACAGAACGTTCACTTATTTAAATTTACAATGATATTTCAATCGATTAATTATTTAATGATGTTTTAGTCATTCTAGTCCACTTTTAATTCTTCCACCGGATTCGATTATTTTTTGAATATTAGGGGTAAATTCGGCATTTACACCTCAAGGGTATTTTTTTCCTTAATAAAAATCCAAATGTTCATAAGTCAACTCCTTTATTAACCATAATTCATTTCTGAAATTGACAAGTTATTATTAATTCTTACCGAACTTAGAGTTCTTCCATATCGTTAGACTACTTATTTGAGTATTTTAGGTTTTATCCGGTTTATCATTCTCTTGTTCCGAAGTCAAAATGGCTTAGGCATTTTAATCGGTATACTCATTTAATGTCTTATATGCCATAACTATATACCAATATTACATAAAACATGAAGTAGGTAGAAATGTATTACCTCGACTCCGAGTTACATCGGTCAGCGTTTGAAGTGTATTCCATTACTCACGGACACGAATTAGTCCACCCACGTTATTTCAAATACATGGCAAAATGAATCACATCAAAAACGAGTCTTAATAACAATAATTAGATTTAATCAGAAATAATAAATACTGAAAAAATAGATTAACGGGTTCGAATTTAACAAAACATGCCTCAAAAACGGACTCATAGCATCGAAAAACATAAAATATGGCTTTTCAGGAAAAGTTGACTTTTGCTCAAAGTCAACGGTCAACAGACATGTCAACATTGACGTCAGGTCAAAGGTCAAAGATGACATCACGTCGATGTCAAGTCAAAGGTCAAAGATGATGTTACACTTACGTCAGGTCAATGATCAACAGCCGATATTAACGTCAGTAGTCAACGCTGATGTCAGCAGTCAGAGGTTTGACTCGGGCGAGTTTACTCACTGGGTTGACTCTGTAGGGTTGACCCACAGAGTTGACTCGGTCGAGTTGACTCACTGAGTCAACTCAGTCAACGGGTCGGGTCAGATGAGTTGGATCGGGTCAGGTCAGTCAGATCGGGTCAGGCCGATCGGGTTGGGTAAACGGGTCAGGCGTTCGGTTTAGAACCGGTTCAAGGCCGAATCGGTTCAGGCCCGGTTCGCCACGACCACCGCCTAAGGTAGCCGAGAATCGTCTAGACGGCGTGGGTACTCCACGCGCGGCCGTACACGGCCGAAAATGGCTCAAAACACACGTTTTTGGCTGGAACAACCTCCAGAACACTCTACCAACTCAGAAATTACACAAAATCACTCAAAAAATAGCTTGAATCTCACCTTACTTACCGCTTCGATCGAACGCCGGCAAGGATTCCAACGCTGTCGGTCTGTTGATCGGCAACCAGGGCTCAGCTCACCTTGAAGCGGAGAAAACAACGGTGGCCACCAATTCGCCCACGAACGATTGTGGCTATCAATAACGACGACGAGAAGAAGGATTCAAGCCCTAGATTCGACGAATCTTGCCACGACGTTTCCGGGCAGTGACGACGGTGGTTACGCACGTGGCTAGAGGGCTTTTGCTCAGGGCTCGATGAAGGTTCGATTCGTGCCGGCGGTGACTCGCACGGCACGACGATGAGGTGGAAATCGGAATGTGAGAGAAAAAGATTTGGGGGTGAATCTGGATATTTTTGGTTCCCAATAATAATAATGGGGATCTGGAGGGTCACTAGCTTATTTTAACATATTCAGATACATCCAAACAAAAAGGGTTATTAATTATTTTAAGAAGCCCATGTCAATAATGAGCTTTAGCTCAATTGGTTATCTTTACTTTCTAATGCAGCCAAGGTCATGGGTTTAAACCCCTTGGCTGCGATTTCTTTTTTCATTTTTTTTACATGGGGAGTTACAAATATGACAATAATTTAAATTTTAACTTATAAATTATAATCCTAAATCCTAACCCCAAACACTATATGTAAGCCTTGTATAAAATGACTGCCTAGCGCGATTTGAAAGCCTTTTTGTTGGGCTGGACTATGTGTTTAATCCAATCATCCAACACATATGAAAATAATTGGAGAAGCCTACGCCAACAGCCTTTCATTTCACTGGCCTTTATCCGCACTGATTATGTTGATGAAATAAAAAAAAAAAAAAAACTGTAATGTTAAATAAATAGGTGTAATTTTGAATTTCATCTCTCTACATAATAAAAGTTGAGAAATTAGTCCTCCTATTTTAATCTGTTGGGATTAACCAAAAAATTAGTCTAATTAGATAATATTATTAAACCTTGACATTAATCCGCTGAGATGAAAATTAACATTTAAATAATTCTCATACACTAAATTATCAAAAATTAATAGTTGAACAATTTAAATACAACAAATTAACAAAAATCAAACCGGTTGAATTCATATATTTACCAAAAAAACAGAGTAATTCTTCACTAATAAAATTCACAATTAAACCCAAACATATACTACTAAACTCATTTTTATCTCCTTATTGATAGTATAGAAATATGTCTAATATATAAAGGGTTTGTATTTGATCTGAGAGTGTATAAATTCATACCGTTAGTGAACTATATTAAAAAATATCAACAATAAATTAGTGGGATAAATATAAAATTTCACCTAAAATTTATTAAATGTGTAATGCGGTACATAATGTTTTTTTAGATAAATGGAATTTTATTCATCCAAAAAAATCACGACTGTATAAATAAATCATAAACCAGCTATACAAACAGCCAAAGCCAATTCAAAGAAAAAAATAGCTATAGCAGCCCCCATTCTATAGCTAAACCAGAATGACCAATATTCCTAAATCCAAGTAACCTCGAACGTACAACATGTTTAACTAGGAAAAATACATCAGAAAACTGTTCTAGGTGAATTATCATGCATCCTGCTATTCTTCTCGTGCCAAAAAATACATAAATAGTTATATTTATTTAATATGAAAATAAATGGATGCATTTCATTTCTAAAATATTTTAATTGAATAAAAAATTCAAAGTTGTTGCGAAAAAATGTTATTTATACAGGACCATGCTTTATAAAATTTTCATATTAAATATAAAAATAGTATAGTCTTACTAATTAATTAATAATATCCTACAAAAATAATAATATCCTTGGTTTAGGTCTAAAGGTAATGAAGATTATAGGGATTTTAATTTTGGATTTAGGGTTGTACAACACAGCTTACAGTTCCCAAAGTTATTGAAGTACTTCCCCTCTTGTCTCCTGAGATAATTCTGGAATAGAAATTATTATTTTTTATGTTTTTATTTATGCCTTAATATTAAAAAATTAACTTTAAATTTTAAAATTTAATATTTTAATGTTTGGGGTATAAATATAGACACACAAAAAAACAGAGTAATTTTATTCTTAATTCTAGAACCCAAAAATTGTAAGATAATTACACAATCTTTGCCACTTGATCCCAAACAGTCATGTTCTTTTTGAGGTTGTCTTTGAGCTCTATCACCTGAATAATTGTAGTATTCGTAGTACTATATATATGTATGGGGCTGCCTAGCTCCACTGTTTTGCTTTCAACCTTTTCGTCCTCTTACTGTTTTAGTGTGTTGTTTGGCAACCTTTCATTTCAAGGTTTTGTACAAATGTTTCAATGTTCTGTATTAAAGCTACTATTTCTTCGACTCTATTTTTAGTAATATGCATATTCGTCTTATGGTCTATGTTTAGAGTGTGAAATTGTCCCTCCTAATAATATCGTCTTTAATGTTTGAACTCGTGCCCTTTCTTTGGAAGTGCAATGCACCCAACACTTGTTGGTTATTTCTTCGGCTATTTTAATTATACGAAATTTACATTTTTTTGTGTTTTTTGTTTGATATCAAAATAAGTGCTCAAACTATCTCGTTTTTTTTTCTCTTTTGGGTGTTTAACTTTTCTTTTACCCTTTTTAGGCCCACTGAAGCACCTATTTTGATAAAAAAAATAGTTTAGATACCTAAAAATATTATAGGTACATAATAGAATAAAAAGAGATAGTTTTGACACTTATTTTGATATTATTTTTTTGTAAATAGTACATTTTGGAATCTTAAACTTTTAGATTCGGTTGAAATTGGTATTACTCAATTTCAGATCCATGTACCAGTTCGAGAGATATGATCTGATGGCTTACACTCATTTATGTGATTTACATCAATACGTCTTGGGATAAAATTTAAATAATTGATCAACCCTACAACCTAAAATAAAATTGTGTAATATAAATTTTTTAGATTTGTGTATCAAATATTTTTTCTATATTTATATCATAGTTTAAACTTTAAAGCGACAATAATGCCCAAAAAATAGTACTCTATTTCCTTAAATTTTCAAATACAAAAGAAGAAGGGAAATAATGCAAACGATAGAACCTAATATAAATTTAAAAAATAAAAAGTTCTTTTGAAGCTTCGGACCATATTTTTTGGTTGCTCTTATGGTTCTTTGGGATTTTACCATAATTAATTCGGACTGATATGTGTTGTATACCTGGCTTTAGCAGATGAGTCTCCCAACGGTAATTTTCTACACTCACAAAGTCTTGAACTCGAGATTTACTTAAACGATACTAAATCGCTTATTACTTGGACCAACTCATCGATTTTTGACTAGGGATAGCAACGGGCCATATCTGGACAAGATCCAGCTGGACCCAGATGCAGACTCATTTTCACATCCTGAATCCAGAACCGCCCCGGGTCCGCGGGGCTAAAAAATTGGGACCCAAATCTAGATCCAACGGATCTCACGAATCCTAGTACAAAATGGGTCCAAAATAGGTCTGTTAAAAAAGTGACCATTCGACCTATTTTGTAACGTAATAAAACTGTCATTAACTAATTTCACATCACATCCCCAATGGAGGAAAAATTAATTTCAATACAACTAGTAACAGAATAAAAAGGATAAACTAAAGTCTCAAAAAAACTCCAACACAGTTACACAAATGTCTTTTGAATAACACAAATATTAAAAAATGTAGATCATGAAACATTCTAATGTCGCAAGCTGAGTACCGCACTTCTACCTCCTTAGAGTGCTAGTCTTCAACACTACTTAAATCATCAACATCTTAAAACAAACAAGAAACAACCAACCAAAGAGTAATGAAAATAATATTTGTAAAATTTAAATATTAATATTAAGGTTATGTAATATAATAACTTTCTTATATACCACGTCAATGATATACACCGCTTCCGTATCATCATCACAATCTTCATTAATAGTGAAACAAGCATGTGTTCCTTCAAAAGTGTTTTTGTCATAAATAAACAAAAATTACATTAGAGAATAATGTGAAATATAAAATTATAGCAAAGGAAGGGAAATAATATAAGTACTAATAAGTACAAAATTACCTTTGTCATCGTCAACCATCCAATTTTGCAAGCATATTAAAGCCTTCACGGTTTGAAAATGAAGCCTAGAACGGTGAGTACTAACCATGGTTTTTCTATAAACTGATAAACGAATTCAGGTCCGGATCTTAGTGTCAGATCCAGACTCAGATCAACACTTTAATCAGATGATCCAGATCCGTCGAATCTGTCGGGTCCAAAATTTTAAAATTTAGATCTTATAAAACGAATCTGAATCTATATATTTAGGTCAGATCTAGAATCTATTGCCATCCCTATTTTTGACTTTTTTTTCAAGAACATGATTAAATTCCAAAGTCAAAGAACAAATTTCAGTATTTCTTGTCGTGCTTTGATTAGACAAATTCTCCACAAACTTAAAAGCTCTGAAAATAATAAAATAAAATTATCCCGCTAAGACCAAACAAATCCATAAATTAAAGGTTATAATATGTTTATAATTGCATTCTTTTATTATTATTTTCATGATCATTTCGTCGTTTATATACCTAATGTTTACCGAGAGTAGACATGGCAAATTTGGACATTAGAAAGAGAATCGAACCGATTTATCCTATTCGAGACTCGAAATCGACCCGAATATGTTAACCCAAACTTGATGTGAAACCCGAAATAAATCGAACTAAATTTTAGTTGAACTGAAATTGGACCCGAATCAATTTTTAATCAAATTGAATGGACCCGAACCGATTTTAAACCAAACCGATTTCACCCAAACCGAAAATACCCTAAACCGAAGACAACCCGAAATAAAAAATATATTAAAATAAATAAAGAAAGATAAGAAGTTAACTCACAATTCACTAAAAAGCCAAATATACAGGCTATATAAAGTCATTTATGGTGTGTAAAAACCTAACTCGACCTGAAAATCTGACTGAAACCGATCGATCTCTCATTAACCCGAAATTGACCCGACCCAAAATCACCCAACCCTATATAAACTAAACCGAAAGTCAACCAACCTGAAAATCAACCGAATCAACCCGATACCCGACCTGAAGTCACCATACACCCGAACTTAAACTGAACCGATATGAACCAACCTGGACTAAATTTAAACTAAATGCAGTCAGAGCCGAACCGAATGACCCGTTTGCCACATCTAACCGATAGTCACCTATCATGAAAAGTTATTTTAAAAAATAAATTAAGTGCTTAAAATTTAACAATATCAAAAATATTACACGGAGTCATTAAACCATTAAACAATATCTAATTTATTTCATTCACAAAATCAAAAATTAAATTTTTAAAATTTACATTTTAACCTATTAAACCAACTGATATTCGGTAAAATTTAACTTTTTCATGCCAACTTTGAAACGTGGCTTAACGTGAATCGTAGTATGTGGTTTAGAAGTCGAACACTAGAAAATGTTTGGTCTCCAATCGTTGAAAAGGGTCCTAATTCCACGTGCTATATAATAAATATTTCACACGATGGGTATCTCTTGAAAACGACTAGGTTTTTATTTGGAGGTGTGCCACATCTAGCCTTTGATCATGCATTGTTCCAGATGATTACAACTTTCTTTAAAAAAAAAATTGGGCACCATTTAAGGTTGTGGTGTAATGACATATAAGCTTTTTGTTTGACCCCATAAAAACTGTTTGTTCTTTCCTCCAACACTCAGGGTGGTCTTGCCCAACAGGTGTCCATGTTTAACTTGCTTAAGTGTCCATCTCTAGTTCCTTCTTTCATCAATGTGATAATCATTTAATCAAGTTAAAAGCATATTGGACATTTGGACCGACATAAAATTGGTCAGCAGGTGTTAGAATTAAACCATAACTGAATATGAAACCTAATACCCAAGATTTATCATGTCAAATCATCAAGAATAATAAACTGAATAAACTGAATTGCGGAAGCGTACCTGAATTAATCGATAGACTGAAAACCTTGATCTTGATGTTGAAATCCCAAACCTTTGGTATTGATCTTCCAAGAAGATAGATTTTCTCTTGATGTAAAACTCTCTGACGGGGAAGGAGAGAAAAACAAGTTAACCTATTTCCTGGGGACCACTACCTCTTTATATAGTTGATTTAATAATCAACTATTAAGTATTTATAACTCTGCCCCTCATCGAATTATAAATACATCTTATGGTATCTACACTTTTATTTCCATGACATTTTAATACCCATGACACGCCTAACATAATTGGTCACTTAATTTTGTGTCATACTTTAAAATAGCAATATACATTATACATATGTGCCCACTATTACGGATTTTAATCCAACAATCTCCCACTTGGGCAACATATGTTTCCTGACAAATGTATAACCTTATGAGCTCAAAAATTTGCTATTATATAATAGGTATTTTGTAACAATCTCGTCCATCAACTATATCCATATAGGATCAAAGCAGCCTTTGTCGTATCAATCACGACAAGACCCATCAATGGTCACGTATACAAATATAGTCAAATGACATAGATCAATCATGGATGCGTAGCATGGAAAATTACATGAAATGTGAACCAAACATGTCTATTTCCAACTGGTCCTCCTAAACCTTAGCGAGATCAAACTTTCTTGAATTCAGAGTGTGCATAAACCAAAAGAACTTTATTTTGCAGAAAATAATCTTAAAATATCCTTAAATCAAGTAATCAAATTGTGTCTAAAACGAATGAGCATTTTTCAAAATTACAAACTCCCACTAAAACTGAATATCCTTAAATAACATTACACCCACATGAGTAGTGAGCTCATGAAAGACCTAGGGTGTCAGTTTCTTAGTAAGCGCGCAATTATGGAGTTTGTACCAGCATGCTCTATAGACACACAACCACTCTGAATTTTCTTTAACAACTAGGAACTTAATATTTATGTGCTTCAAATTTAAAGTGTTCCTATTGTTTATAGAATAAATGAATGCATATTTATTGTCACAAAATAACCGAAGTGATCTTTCTATTCAATCTATAATTAGCAGCCCATGTGACAAAATTCTTTTGCATCAATATTCTAATAGAATCGAAGTCTGTAAACTTGATGATCTCTAACTTACCAGAACTCCGATATGTGAGCACGTAACTTTTTGTTCTCTAAAGATATTTCATAACCCTATTGGCTGCTATTCAATGATCCATAATATGATTGCTTAAATATATGTCTAACATTCCAACAATGTACGCAATATCCAAACGCATACATACTTGAGCATAAATTAGAATCTCAATAGCTTATATATATGGAATCTTTTGTATTTTCTAAATTTCAATGTTACTTTTAGGGCATTGAGTAAGACTAAATTTGTCTTCTTTAGCAATTTGAGTATCACTTGGTTTACTCCCACTGAACTGTAGTATAGAATTGTGAACCAAATTTATCTCAAAACCAAATGAGATAAACAATATGAAATTTATAATTTCGTTAATGAAAGTCCAACTTAAGCTCATAGATGAATTTCTTTAATTTACATATCATTGATTTTGTATCATTAGACACAAATCTATGATTGTACCATATAATTTGTTTCTTCAATGTCACCATTGAAAAACACAAGCGTAATATCCATTTTATGTAGCTCAAGATTAAAATAAGCAATAAGCGTCATGATTATCTTAAAAGATTCTTTCAATAAAACTTGAGAGAAAGTCTCCACAAAATCAATGTCTTCTTTTAGAGTATATCCTTTAGATACAAGACATGCCTTATACTTGTCCACATTATCATTTGCATCCCTCTTGGTTTTAAATATCCATTAACAACCAATTGGTTTGCACCTTCACCTAATGAGACAAGTTCCTAAACTTTATTGTCTTGCATAAATTATACTCTTCTTGAATGACATCAAACCACTTTTGAGAGTCAGAACTTTTATGATCTGATAAAAAATGATTGAATCATTTTCTATCATTCCATTATTATCCTTATTTTCTTGAAGAAATACAAAGTAATAATCTATAATAGCATTTCTCATTCCTTTCATGGATATCTTTAATGACACTTTTTTTTAAGGTTGTTGAGTTTGTTCTTCTGAAACAATTATCTTATCTTGAATGGGAGTTGTTCAACATTGTTTTGCTGAGGTACTTGATTCACTTCTTGATTAATGATAGGTGTGAAAACCTAAACATCATCAAAAGTGATAGTATGAATTAAATTATAATCCAACTCCTCCTTAATAACAATGTATCTAACCTTATTTCTCCCTCCAAACTCAACATCCTAAAAATGTTATAAACCTCTCCTTAAATAATCCTTATTGTGGGATCATAAAATTTACAGCCCATGGATCACTCAAAATAACCGAAGTAGTTGCTCACTTTTGAAGTTTAATTTCTTCACATGTGTCCTAACTTATACAAAAGAATCAATACTTTGTAACTTATTATTGTTTCTTTTGATTAGGACCTTTAGCAACTTTATTCTAATATATTTTTTTATTGCCCTTATTCTTAGAGACACTAACTAAATGAGCACTAACCGAATAAATACTTTTACACTTATAATGCTTCAACTTTTCTTCCTCTTTAACACAATTAGAAATAAGCTCATTTAAAGTCTATTTCTCCTTTTGACAGTTGTAATTAATTTTAAATTGGTTAAACTGTATAGGAAGCGATACCAAAATCATAAGAACAAACAATTGTTAGAAAGTTTGATCTTATGTGCCTTAAATTTTGAAGCAATATTAAACATTATTCATAATGTACTTCCTCACATTTCCTTGACCCTTATACTTCATAGACATCAAAGAAGGCATAAGTGATGTCATATTAACCTTAACATTTTTTTAGTAAAGTGTTTCTCAATTTTATCAATGAAACCCTTAGTATGAGTAATATCTTTAGATTTGTGCTCCTAAAGAATTCTAGAATGTTGTACTTTATGATCATTAAACTCATGCAATTTGAACGAACTTACCTCTCAAAATCCATTTTATGGGTGCTACCGCCATGAGAGGTGCAAGTTGTTATTCCCTTAGTGCAAAGTCTATGTTCATACAACCAAATACTATATGTAAGTGTCTTTTCTATTCCTTGAAATTAAATTCACTAAACATGAGTGTAGAATGTATATTAACAGATATTGTGATAACAAAAGCTAAATTAGCTAAATAGAGAACAAAAATAAAAAAAACAAGCTCACATAAATATTCATAAGTAAACAAATAAATTCAAAATAATGGCTAGTTCCCCTCAAGATACCAAGCACAACATTAATATCAAGTCTTTGGACAGTAATATTAATCGTAAGCGGTACTCTTGTTGTAGTAATCAAACATTGACAATAAACTATGTCAAACAATAGATTAATCTTTGGACTAACGTATTGCTAACATAAAATACCTTATAATTGCCACACATTTATCGCCATTAGTTGTCGTTGTAATTACGCCAAATATTAACTTTCCTTTGGGCCAATTAATAAACGCATGAATTACAAAAACCCATAATTATCTTAATATTTTAAATAAACTAATCTACACAAAAGTGGTCACTTTGGTGACATTATGTTTCAATTAATCCATTAAAATATTAGACATCGAAACCAAAATATGAATTTAATTGTTTCAAAATATTTGTCTTAATTTTATCTTTCAATCAAATTAAAAGATAACCAAAATAATAATAAATTTGAATAAAGGTAAACCTCATATCAAGATACTAGGACACTCCATTAATATTTCATCTTTGGACAAAACATTAACTTGCAAGTGATATCTTTGGTACAGTAATCAAACATTGATAATAAGAACATGTCAAATGTAAATCTTCCTTTGGGCGATTTATTGCTCACATATAAAATGAATAATTATCACATGTTTATTACCATAATTGCACATGTAATAACGTTAATTATTAACCTTCCTTTGGGCCGATTAATATTAACATAATTCGACTTACATGCAAAAAACCTTTTATATTTTAAAATAAATAATTTCCACAAGAGAGGTCACTTTGGTGACTTAATGTTTCAATTAATTTATCTTAAAATATATAACATAAAAGTACCGATATCCAAATTTAAAATTATGTATGATCAAAACTGAAATTTCGATAACACTTTAGTTTCCAAAATAACCCAACATAAGATTGTCCGAATAGGGCTATCAGAAATCGAAAAACCAAAATCTTTGACTGTTACTCAAAAAATTCCTTAAACATGCATTTACCAGAATTAAAGTCGGATTCAAAATAATCAATCTTTGACTAAAAGCCAGAATCATAAGTATCATACAAATAAGTAATTCATATGATGATCACATGAAACTTTAATATGCATAATAAGCTAACGATCAAAAGAAATAAATTATTGATCAAACTGAATCGAATATAAATTTTATAAGATTAATGACATGCTTTCCAAAACCAAAAAAAAAAAACAAACTCCCTCTACCAAATCATACATAACTAGCTTAGATCAGCACCATTAAATAGATGCAACCACGGTAATTGGGAATAACCAAACATAATCAGGAGATTAAAAGACCATAAACAAAAGATATAAAATCATTAGTAACCTTTAATATGCATACAGCCTACAAACCTTTCTAGAAGAGGGAATCGTAGGATTTTTAGGAGAGTAGAAAAGATTAATAAGCATATTAATCCCTAAAATTATAACCAGAGTAAAAGTTGTTATACAATGGTTAATACTCAAACTTTAACTGCATATACTTAATAAAAAATCCAAATATATATACTTGAATGGCTATATGCGAAAAAAAAGGTTTAAAACAGTTGCTTAATTCAAAGGCAAAAAGCCTATTCTCACAATCTAAAGTTCACTGTTCCTAATAAAATTCCCTAAGAATTGTATATAGGGCACGGATATGTATGACATAAAAAAAATTCCAAAAAATAAAAAAATAAAATAACAGTAAGATTCTAGAGAGTTTTTTTTTTTTGAATCATAAAGCCATACAATCAATATAATAAAACCGATTAGCTAATCTCAAAACCAAATCACTTACTTGAATCGACCATTTGGTAAGCGTAGTTGAAACCATAATCAAGAGCAGAGATTAACGGTAATTTTTTAGGATCTTTAATCGTATAAATCATACGTAATATCACTAAATAATAAAACCCTAAAACTTTCATCCGTAATAATTAAAATTTTCAAAAATTTAATATCGATATTTAACCCAAATATCAAACCAAAATATTAAATTCATATGTATGAACGAACTAATCCAAAAATAAAATATAAGTTGATTCCCAATGATTCAACATGACGAGACTCTAATGCCACTTGTTAGAATTAAACCATAACTGAATATGAAACCTAATACCCAGGATTTATCATGTCAAATCATCAAGAATAATAAACTGAATTGCGGAAGCGTACCTGAATTAATCGATAGACTGAAAACCTTGATCTTGATGTTGAAATCCCAAACCTTTGGTATTGATCTTCCAAGAAGATAGGTTTTCTCTTGATGTAAAACTCTCTGACGGGGAAGGAGAGAAAAAACAAGTTAACCTATTTCTTGGGGACCACTATCTCTTTATATAGTTGATTTAATAATCAACTATTAAGTATTTATAACTCTGCCCCTCATCGAATTATAAATACATCTTATGGTATCTACACTTTTATTTCCATGACATTTTAATACCCATGACACGCCTAACATAATTGGTCACTTAATTTTGTGTCATACTTTAAAATAGCAATATACATTATACATATGTGCCCACTATTACGAATTTTAATCCAACAGCAGGGGCATCTAGGGAAGGTCGAGGCCTTGAGCTCTCTTGGTTAAAGGTACAATGATTATATATTTTTTTAATTTTATCTCAACTACAAAATTAATTTTTGATTTCGGCCTTGTTCGTTAAATTAGATGGTCGCACACATGTAGGGACGAACCCATTAGGATCCTGAAAGGGGCTTCTCCCCCCACGCAAGAACACCCTGAATGTTGGGAAGAAAGAACACACAATTTCCACGAGGCATCTTATCTTCATTGGTCAAAACCAAAAGCACTACAAGAAATTAACTAAGAGAGCATCACAAGATTGAATAATATAGAATATATAAGATAAACCAATTTTCAACGGACCTGAATGAAAATATCTCAAGATTGAATAATATAGAATATCGTGTCTCATACTTCAAAGAGTGAGATAAAATGTAAAAGTTATACATTTCATCAGATATATCTTTTTAAAAGAAAGTAATGAGTCATGCAACTTATCTCACCCAACATCTAATTATTCCTTATTTTTCTTAATTATTTCACTCAAAACTTTTAAAAAATGGTGGAAAAGACTATCTGAATCCATCTTTTGTTATATAAAATTGTTTACTTGCCTTTGACAATCTACTTGTGTCATGTCTTGTACTCTAAAGAGGGATGTGGACGGTCATAAAGAAAGAAACATAGTGTATTTATATTACATTGGATAGAAAATAGAGGTGTTGAGCTTTATAAGCGATAATGCACGGTTCCATGATAAGTGATATCATATCGATTCTTTTACTGTCCAATTTTATATCACACATCTTAACTGATGGGTAGACTTAAAAAGGACCCGATTAAAAACATCACGATATTGAATAATATATAATACCATGGCCAATACTTCAAAGAATAAGGTAAAATGTAGGAGTTACACACCTCACTAGATATATTTTTTTAAAAGAAAGTTATAGCCCGTGCACCTTATCTCTTCCGACACCTAATTATTTTATTTTTTTAATATTTCACTCAAAACTTTAAAAAATGAAAGAGAACTCAACGAGTGGCTTAAATAGAAAAGAATATGATGTTCATCTAAGGAGACCTGAGCTCGAACACTTGTGTGTAAGGTGCGTGTGCATTTTCAAAATGTAAAAAAAAAAAAAAAAACATGAACATATACTACTATATAATGACATCATTATATTAAAAAATCAAAAGAAAAGACTATTTGAATCCATCTTTTGTTTATATAAAATTGTTCACTTGCCTCCCACGCATATGACCCTTTGACAATCTTTCAAGTAGCCCATGTACATCGAACAATCGAAGAGTGAAAGGCAATTGGAGAGGGCCCGATGAGGTCAAATTGCTTTACTAAGTTCTAATTTTTATTTTAGTAATATACACTATACATAACAAACATGCCATTTTCTTCTTAAAATTTTTGCTTATTTATTTAACTAAATTTTTGTTACAAACAAGTTATTAAGTCGTTAAAATTAAAACATCACATGGTATAATAACAATTTCAGTCCTCAAATATATATATTTTATCAATTTGGTCATAATTAAAAAAATAATTCAATAAATTTAATCCTTCGTAAATAAATTTTTTTGACCACTTATCGCCACCCTCTATGCTATTGTCCTTCAACCCGATAACCGACAAATATGATAACTTAACGGACATAATCACTTTATTATATTCTCTAATTTTTCAACTTCAACCTTCTATATAACTGTGGATTCTTCTTGATAATAATAAACAACTTAATCTCTTTGTAAAAGGTTTTTCTTTCCCATCCAAGTCCACCTAATAATGCAAACTTTGCCATAAAAGCTGAGTCGGACTAACCTTTTCTCTCCCTATATATATGTCAACCCAAATTTTAGAAACACCGAAAATCTTTCTCAAAAAAAAAGAAACACTGGAAATCAAAACACTAAAGTTGAAGGCTCAATTGTCTGGAGCCGAGACTCAAGCTTTAAGCTTTTTTTGTGGCATTAGGGACTATGCCACAAACTTGAAGCAAATCTCTCCCACTCCTCCCCACAGGGACATACCAGAGATCTATTTAACCAGTTTATTTGCTTTTGCATGCATTCCAATTACGTGTTTGTTAGTCATATATGTACAAATTAAGAAGTGCTTTAAGGATTGAAATTGCCTTTAGAATTGATGGGTAGTACAGTGCTGTGCGCTTCCCGGCCTAGAGTGGTGGAAGGCTTTGTTTGTCAGTGATTTTTTTGATAAAAAGTCTGATTTTATTTACTCAAAAGAAAAAGGAAAGATGGAAAAATTAATGGTTGATGCATCAATCAATCAATCAATCAAAAACATGGACCCAAGCTGCTGCCCACTGCTCAGTCACAACTCATTACAACTTACGAGCAAAGAGATGCATAAGTTTTTAGCATGCTTAAATAAAAAATAAGTGATTAAAATATATATTTTTTAATTTTAAATATTTAAAGTATATTTTTAAAAAATAAATATTTACAGATTTAAAAGTTATAATTTTATGTATTTAAAATAATTTTTTATAAAAATATGCTTCTAAAATTTTAAAAGTTATAATTTTAGGTATTCTAAATATGTCACGTGTCAATCATTGATTGGCTAAAAAAATAACGCATATTAATGGTCAAACACATAAAATTATAACTTTTAAAACTTTATAAACCTATTTTTATAAAAAAAAAATTAAACACCTAAAATTCAAAAAATATATACTTTGAGCACTTATTTTTCTTTTAAGCCTTTTTAGTATATAACATTAGACTTTTAGGCCTACCCCCGCACTTACTTAACTCTACTTTATGGTAGGTATACGGTGTGACATGTTACGGTACAATTAAGGTACAACATCAATAGAAATATTATAAAATATGAAATTTAAAATGTTAAGGTTAGTAATCTTATTATGAGTATCGATATTTATAGACAAATTTTAATACTTATAAAAATTTAAAAAGTTATAACTATCGATACTCAGAGTTAAGTTTCGATACTTAACCACAAACCTAAAATGTTATCGAAAAGTATAACATTTTCGGTTTTAAGTTCCGTGTTTTGTAACATTTTTTGTTGGTGTCGCACCGTAACTGCACCGCGACCCTGCCGCACTTTAGACTCGCCCCTACTTTATATAATCTCACAATTATTTATTTATTTGATTTTTTAAAAATATTTAGATAAAAATATATGTTTTATGAAATATACATTGAAATATATTTAAATAATAGTAACAAATATTAACGGAGTTGGTTCAAGTGGTAAATAGCTTGGTGTTGTATAAGTATATCCCGAGCTTGAAATCTTGTGTATGTAAAAAAAATAATTAAAAGACCCACCCAACAAAATCAGGTGTGCAATGCGAGTTGATCTGAATTAACCAAGACAAAACCTTAAGAAAACGATAGGACAACCAAAAAATTTAATCGTAAGAAACTATTTGGACTAAACAAATGGCAAATATACTTAACTTTTTCTCGATTCAATGATACATTTTTGTAATCAACAATCAAATTAAACTAGTGAGATAAGACATTACATTCCCTCAGTAAGATGAGAGATTTGAATTTTAACGTTGTGAATGAAACAAGTTGAATTGGAAGAGTCGTCATATAATGAGCTTATGTAATATTCGATCTGAATTAGTCAACCAATGAATTAAATATAAATAATTATAAAAATATACATTTATGTATTTTAATTATTCAAAAGGTTAAAATTAATAATATTGTTTTATTTAAGCAACTATGTAACACCCAGAATATTTATTTATATTATTATAAGTGAAGAGTGACAAACATGGTTAAAAAAAGGGGAAAGAAAAGATTTGTGGTGTTGGGGGTTTGAACTTGCGCCCTCTAGCATTGTGGTTAGTTTTAAATTATACCCGTTGGATATACCCAATAATAATTAAAACAACCAACCGATCCAGCTACCCCTTCCCCATACTGGCGTGACTGCCGTCGCACTCCATGCTCAGCCCCGTCGGTCACTCGCACTATTGAGCTGTCGTTTGTTGTGGAGAAGTCTAAAGCTTCGTCGAATCCAAAGATTTCCCCTTGTTTTTATTCAATTCCGGTCGCCTCCGTCATCATTTTGCATCGCCGTTGATCCAGTTGTGCTCAGCATGTTGAGGCGAACAAAGTTCTGCCGGTCGATCGTTATTTCAACACCGGCAGAAACTTCATCGAAGCTACGTGATATTTCGGCCGTACCCTTCATTTTAGGTAAAAATCGGTGAGGTTTCGATTTATTTTTGTCTGGTTTTGGGATGATTTGTTGTGGTACTAATGTTTTCCCTTTCTTTGGAAAAAAATTTGATTTTAGGGGTCATCAACGAGATTTTCCGGTGACCGGCCGGTGAACAGAAATTTGTGGGATTAGTGTGTTGAACCGGTCTGAGCCCATTAACCAAACTCAATCTGTTATTTGACCCATCCAAACCCGGTCTGAATCAAACTCGAGTTTGACTTAAAATCTTAATAAGTCGAGTCGAGCTCGATAAGTTCGTGAGCAGCTCGTTAATTTATTTTATACATATCTTTTATAATTTTTTTGTGGCTAACTTATAATTACAACTTTTGAGAAGTTTAAACGCTAGTTGAAAATTCTAGAAAATTTTAGTGGGTTACTAAGTAATTTACACATAAAATATTTGGAGTTCAAAATTTTAAAATTTATTGTATTTAAAGAGCTTAACGAGCAACGAGATGAGCAAAAAAATATTTTAACGAGAGTGAGTCGAACAAAATTTTATTAAACTTATTGAGTATCAAGTCAAATCAACCATAAATCAACAATTTTCGAGTCGAGTCACACTATTCAACTCGCGACCGATTCACTCGATAAACACTTCTGTCTCCACTCCAGATTTATGGATTTTAGCTCCTCCAATCGACTCAGTTCCAGCCCAAACCAAAACGAAAATCAGACACAAAGATACCAAAACAAAAAACAGACAGAAGTACACATGAAACCAGTTGGTTCAGGGTTTCCAGTGGGATGTCTTTGAGGGTGGAGGCTTTATTAAAAGATTCGATGACAATATTTATATGTAAACAAAGATCAGAGATATGTCGTCTCGGGATAGAGAAAAAACAAAGGATGAATGGATCAAAAGAGAGAAAATTTAAAAAAAGAAGAAGAAGAAGAAGAAATAGTCTTCTTTTCCCCCAAGGACCCGGTTCCGTACATTGTCTTCGGCTGTTGGCCCGTTTGTCGTCGGGAAAGTTAATCCCTTCGACTGTATAATTTCATTACAAACAAGATTTAATCATTAATTTAATGACAAAGATTTGGTAATAAGACATAGTATATAATTTAATAACAAAGTGATGTATACTTCGTACTAATTATAGTATTGTTGGGAATTTCAACATCCTAGTATCATGCTTTGGTGGGGGAAATCAACAGCTTTTTGTTTAATTTCAATCCTGAACTTTATCGTAATTACCAATTTATACCCAAAATGTAGCTCGTAGCATTCATACTAGACTACAATAGGTATTCATATTTATCCATATCATATATATATATATATAGATGATATGGATAGATAGATGGATAGAAAAAAAAACTTTGATGGGCAATAGGCAAATTTTAGTTTGCGCAAACTTGTTATTTTTAGAGTTGGGGTTTAAAAATTTAGGCTATAAGATTTAGAATTTAGGATTAGCGTTTAGTGTTTTAGCTTTAATAATTTAAATTTTAAATTTTAAATTTTAAAAATGAGTTGTGTAATATTTTTTTTACACAAGCTTGCCAAATTTATGAATTATGAGTCTAATTTAAAATTTATGATTAAAATTTAGAATCTAATGTTTAGAGGATTTAAATTTTGAAGTTGCTAATGTGTTGTGTAGTAAAATATTACCCTATATATATTCGAACATATATTTTACTTATACTAAGTTTTGGTTTTTACACTAAAATAATATCAATATTCTTGTTTTATTATGCTATTTCTTTAAGGTAAAACACAAGGATTATTATGTTCCTAATCTTCACTTATGCCCCTAGTTTTTAGGTGGGGGAGACAGGCAATTCTCTTTCTTTGGCTAAGGTTTTTTTTTAATTAAATAAAGGTAGTAATATTTAATTTTAATTAGAGTCTTATAGGGAATCAATATAAGTTTAAAATTTGTTGTCATTCAAGTTGTATCGTATTTAAAAATCTTAAAATTATTGTTACAAAATAGAATTAATCGAGTTAAAGCTAACATCATTATTATTAAAATACAGATTAAGAAGATATAGATTTAAATTTGTTTAAGTATGTGTTTTTCTCTAATTTATGGGTAAGATAATCTAATTTTCATTTCCATCAATTTAATATATATTAATTTAAATTTGCGTCACTTATCCTTGATTAACTTCTTTAATCATAAAGAGGCTTTTATGTCTTAACGCTTAGCATATAGCCGAATTGATTAGTTTTGTTTTTCCTTTTTTTAATAAAAAACCACTTTTGCCTTTTCCATAAATCAAATTCACAAAAAGTTCTACAATAAGTTAATTTTATAAATTCCCTAATAATTATATTATTAATTAATATATTCTCCATACATAGCCATTAAAATGTTTTCCTCGCATATAAAATGCATAGTAAATCATTCGTAAACGTTATAATGTATTTTCTAGTTGGATCATTAAAGTATAAAATGTTATAATCGCTCAAACAATTTGAAATTACAAAATGGTCACCAATAATTTCATGTTATAACTTTCACATCATGGGGGACAGAAGTACGAGTCCCTCCAAAAATATTTTGGTATAATAGCATGTGAGTCCCTTCTAAGTTTAAATATTAATCAAATAAGGTCTTTTTCTCTTTCAATTTTTAAATTTGAAGGCTTAATAAAGTCTTGTCCCTCTCAATATTTGATCTTAGTTCCGTCACCATAGTTTACCACTACCGTTTTCCTTTGCTTTGCTCCATGAGCTAACCACCATTCCTTACCGACTAAAGCAATCCTTCAATACCTCTAAATTGAGCTTTATCAACACCCTCACTAAATCGAATATCGCTCACCACAATCTCTTAAATTTTGCTACCAACCAAAACATAAAATTTTTAAAGAAAATATAAATATTCTAAAAACTATATATTTTTAAAAATATAAAGTTTTTGAGCCCAACGAGCCATCTCAGTGAAAAATATGATTATATTCATCTTAAGAAATCTGAACTCGACCAGCTTTATCTGCAATGTATGTGCTTTATAAAAAGGTAAAGAAAAAAGTAGAAACAGATATTACAACGTAATTACCTTAAAAAAATTGACTTACTTTGATGATTGTGGTTATTAAGATTGATTTTAATTTGATGAATTTCCTATAATTTACGAGAAATCAATTATAGATTGGTGCGTAAGAATTCAACGTTCGACTCAAATGAAAAGTTGGGGAAATGATAGAAAAAACGAACGATGAAGGAGGAAGGGAATGGTAGGTTCAAATTTTTAAAAGTTTGGGTTAAAAAATATGGGTAAAATTTTAATACACATGTTGTGTAAAATTAATTTTACACAAGTCTGTGTATTTATATTATAAATCAAAATTAAACCTAAACCCTAAACTCTAAGCCTTAAATTCTAAACACTAATCTTAAATTCTAAACCCTACAACCAAACACATAAACTCTGAACCTTAAACTAAACCCCTAACCCCTAAAACTAAAAAGTATGTGTAAACTGTAAACTTTTAGTTTACACAGACTGTGTATTGAAGTTTTTCTCAAAAAATATTATATATTTAATTTAAAGTTAAGTTAAGATGGTTTAAATTAAAAAAAATATTGAGCCTCTCTAAGCGCAACAATTCAAGATATAAACTATATGCTTCAAAAACCCCAAAACAGATTTTTGACAATTTTAAATTTTGATGATTTGTTTGTAATTTTATTATTTTAAAATTTTATTTTCTTATAATTCATGCAGTTTTAACGATTTTTTTATATAAATTATATAGGATTCAGAACCAATTTGACACGATAGATAAGCATAAAGAATATTAATTTTAGAAATAGGACAAATAAAATAATGTGTAAATATTGATATATGTTATATAAGAGATATATTAAGTGACATAATAGTTAAAGATACTCATATTATTTCATTTTGTATGAGTTCAATATCAGTATGAAAATGTAATACTTCTCTATTTAATCAAAAAATATATTATATCAAATTCTTGTATGATCAATTATTTTTGTAACTTTTGGTAACTCGAGTATCCAAACTAAAAATTAACAATAACAATTTGTAGAATTTACCCTAAATATTCCATTTTTAGTTTAAACATGGTATCAAACTCATTGATTGACTAATTCAAATCAGACATTACAGAGGCTCATTATGGAGGCGACATTTTTCCAACCCAATTGCTTCATTCACAACATCATTACTCAAACACAAAACCTTGCTTAAAAAATCTAATGTCTTATCCCACTATACTAACCAATTGTTAGATCTTATATACTTCTATTTCATTAAAATTGTCACTTTTATATTTTAAAATTGTTCTATTAAAAATATCACCGTTAAAAGTACTATTAACTTTTAAAAATCACATTTTTTATACTTTTCTTAGTTTCCGATAAATATAATTTTTTAATGAATTAAGTAAGTGTACATGTATTATTAAAAGATTAAGGATGTTTATAAAATAATATTATATTCTAATTACCTTAAAATATTAAAGTCATATTTTTTTATACTTTTCTTAATTTTCGATAAATATAATTTTTAATAATTAAAATATTATTTTAATTATTTTATATCAAATATTTTATAAAAACTCCTAAAATTACATTAAAAGAATCAGCAAGGGACAAAAATAAATGGGAAGGAGAATACTCATTTTATAAAAAGTGTTGTAAATAATAAAATAAAAAATCAAAACAAGAAAAAGAAAAAATATCAAATACAGCTCGTTCCTTAGCTCAGCTTAGCCTTTAGCTTGAGAGTTGAGCCTCACAGCATCTGTCCTTTGATTTTTTGTTTAAAAATATACACTCTCCAACACCACTATCAGTTCTTCTCTGCCTTTCTAATTCCAGAAAATCCAATCTTTCAGTTTCCATTTTCCAAATAAAAAAAAAACAAATTGCATACTAATTTTTATTGAATTCTTCCCAGAAATCCATGTTATGTTATTTCTTCCTTGTTATTCAAAGACCTCTTCACTTCTCTTATCCCATTAATATTCTCAAGCTTCTTCGTTTATTTTCCTGTTCAGTTTATCTTCTTTTCGGCTTTGAAAGTTGAAGGACTCACTATTGATGGATGACATGTACGGTTTCAACGCCACCACGGGAGAGTACGCTGACAAGGCGTTGATTTCACCGGAAAGCCTGATCCTACCATCGGATTACCATGCCTGGCTTTGCTCTTCGGGTCGGGTTCCGATGTTTGGATCCGACGAGTTGATCTCCGCTGCCTCTGTCATATCCGAAGCTGCTTCCATCACCCCTGAAATTGGACGGGAAGAGGGCATGACGTGCGTCATCAAAGCCAAGATCGCTTCCCACCCTTCTTACCCTCGCTTGCTTCAAGCTTATATTGATTGCCAGAAGGTGAAGGAAAAAAACAAACACACCAAATTCAAACCCCTTTATCTTTTCTATTTATGGTGCAAACAAAACCACTGAAATGATGTGGCCTTTACAGGAAATTTTAAAGAACTGTTCTTTCCCTCTTTTCTCTTTACCTTCATTAAGTAAGATGTTCACATAACTGTGTAGTCGGTAGATGATATATGCTTGAAGCCAGGAACACTTCAACACAAGTTTTTTTAAGAAAATAAAAAAGGAGAAAGCTTTGGCTACAGTTGTTTTTTTTAGTTTGTTGGGTTTCAATTTTCCGCCATAAATGAGGGCTTACTTTGGTTTTCTCAAAGGTTTTTAGCTCCAGCTACTACTTGTTTAGGAACTTGAAGCTTTTCTATTTACTATACTTAATACCCTTTTTCTTTCTCCATCAATTCCCATGATTTTATGGGAAATATCTGATGGAATTCATGAAATATACACACATCAAGTGCTTGTTGGATTTTTCTAGAGAAGTAAGTTCAGTTGTTTGTGTTTTGTTCTCTAGGTTGGGGCACCACCGGAGATAGCAAGTATATTAGATGAAATTCTGAGAGAGAACGATGTTAACAGGCGGGCTATCGTGCCAAGCTGCTTGGGAGCCGATCCTGAGCTCGATGAGTTCATGGTCTCATCATTCTCCTTTTGCTCTATTTCTACCATTTTCTTTGCCTTTCATGTATGATTTGATGGCTGTCTTTCCTTTCTGTGTGTTTGAACAGGAAACTTACTGCGACATGTTAGAGAAATTCAAATCTGATCTCTCAAGGCCTTTTGATGAAGCAACCACCTTTCTGAACAAGGTTGAAATGCAGCTTCGGAATCTCTGCACCGGTGCTTCCATTAGAGTTCCTTCTGGTCAGTCCACCACCTCTCTCTCTTCTGATATATATATATAAATTCCTTTATATTCTTTGTTTAATTTGTTTGTGTTCTTGGTTTCTGTGCTCTTCCAAAACCTGTGTCTGTCTTTCCATACCCGCTATATCTGCTCATCTAAATAAGCTAAAAATCAATCTATATAAATTTTTCGAACGAAGTCATGTCTGCGACTAGCAGGCGAAACTGGGGAGTGTGTAGGTTTCCGGTACATATGATAACATGAGGCATGGAAACCCCACAAGAGAGCGACAACCATTCCTTTCCTAGTTATAAATCATAGATCTCAGCTATCCTTTTCTGCAAAAGAACCCATTAATGGAGGCCACCAACAGTACTCAAAAGAATAAATCCAAAGTTTGGAGTATGTCAGTAATAATACTAACCACTAACAAACAACGGAAAACCCTAGAGCTGAAATAGACCCGTGTCCCTTGGTTTACTCTCCACCATTCCTCTCTAAACCTTCACCTTCTTGTGTTAATAATCTATGTTTATTTTCCTTTTCCAGCAATGTTGTGGTGGCGATGACTTGAGATTTTCTTCCATTTTGGTCTGTATTGTCCAAATCGAATGATAATATTATGATCCGGGGACTTGCATTTGCCTGCTGATAATCTTTTTTTGCCATTTCGTTTCTTGTTTTGTTTCTTCGTTTTGCCGTGTCATAGAGAAATGAAGCCTGAAATGTAAACACCTTTTGTGTTTTTGAGAGATTCTGAAATGACGTTTCAGGGTTCAGTAACGCCATGCGTAATAGTTGCTTGGTTTGATGGTCCGAACATAATGATGTCTTATCAACAGTTCCTTTTTTTACGGCAATGCCTTAGTTGATGCAAATACCTACGTATAGAGTACAAAAGCCCTTTGCTTTGAGTTGATTGAACGTTTGGACTAAAGAGATTCTATTTCTTTCTCTCCAGTTAGGAACTATATTGTCCGGATTAACCTTGTTATTTTTGTTGCCAAAGTAATCTGTTTTGTTCTGGTATATTTGGTCCAATAAGCTTATTCCTTTTGAAAAATGCATGTCTGGTTGGTTGAGAATTCGAGTCCACAAGATTCACCACTGATGAGCTAACCTGCTTGAAATTTGATCATGGCAGTCTAGTGAACCAAAAGGTCATATTTAAAAATGTGCTTCTTTACTACTTTCCCTATGTTTATCGGCCAAATAAGCTAATCGGTCTAAGCTCAAGAATGGTTATGAAGATTCTATTGTGTTTTGAAATCACATACCGTACTGTGGTCCTGGTGCATGCTATAGGGTGCTATTAACACAATCCTTTTATTATAAGGTTGCATGCAAGTCAATCAAACCCATCATGCGTGGAATGAAAATTAATTTATAGGGTGCTATTATATAGTTAACCTTGAATTTTTGGTAGGGTTGATTATAGATTTTTGAGTTTTGGGAAATAAACTAGTTATTTTTTTGGTTTAAAAGTTCATATTTATACATAATTTAAGAAGGACAAAGATGAAAACAAATACCGATAAAGGCAAGAAAGAGCAAGTTAAGATTTTGTAAACTGCATCAAGCAAGAAAGAAGTTTTTGATGTACCAATGTCTTAGTTGTCTAACATTAGTAATCCAATAGCTCATGCTTCTTATTATTATATGTGCCTTTGATTATCATATTTGATTTGCACACGTGTGGACGTGTAATAGCATTGACTAAAGCTTATTATTCATATTCCGTGTATTCTATTGCATGCTTTTGATCCACTTCTTTAAAATAAGATGTTTGCCTTAGTTTAGTGGAATGATAATGGTCTGTAATGATGTCCAGTCTGGTTTTTTGAATGAGTATCAAGTTCCAATAGAGCATTAGTTATTATGCATATGGATGGTGGAAAGTGTAGAAATTGAGGAATTGTCTACTTTGAGACTGGCTGATATGTTTCTAAAATAATACATATTTTTTCAACATCTATATCTTCTTGAAAGCTGTTTTGTAAAGCTGAGTACTGAAAATATTTAAGTTAATATAGTTCAGTTTTTTTATGCTTGCAAATTATCATTGTCAACCATTTATTTGCATAAGAGTTTTCTGAGATGGAGTATAGATCATGGTGACTTCCCAAAAAGGACTAGAACTGAGGTTTATGACTTGCAATTATCTTTTGTTTCTTCCATATCTATTATTTTACTGTAAATTGAGGTTTCTTTTTTGTCATTATGGCTGGAAACTGGATAGGCTTGAACAAAATCTCAGTTATTGATACTGCTTTTGCTTTAATAAATTCTTTCTTTATTGAGTTGGGGACATGGGGTTAGAAATCCATCATGAAAAAAGCTGATGATGTTCCCATTTGAAAGGGGGATGGGTGGTGGCTTGTGCAATCTGCATGTGTGTAGCAGCCTTAGATATTATATTCATACTTTGAAAGAGTGATGGCATTGTCTGCTAAATTATACTATAGGATGGAAGTTGAAAAGGTTGTAAACCACTGCATTCTCAGGTTGAGGATAGTTGACAACTATAATTGTTAATTGTTTCAAAGTACAATTTACCTTTTCTATGATGCTATGATCATTCTCTTTAATCACTTCGTTCACTTTTATTTTTCTTTGGTTTTGGTGGGTTGTGCTTGCTACTTTATGTTGTAGTAAGTTACTCGGCCTCTGGTCGAAAAAGATAACTTTTAGATGAGGGTAAATGGATGCTTGAGATTAACAGTAATAAATGTTGAGATTTTGGGGGGGGGGGGAAGATAAGGAAATAATCTCATTCTTTCATTTACCCTTATCTAACGGTCCAAAAAAGTATAAAACTGGCTAAGATCTCTTACACATGATAAGGAAATAATCTCATTCTTTCATTTACCCTTATCTAACGGTCCAAAAAAGTATAAAACTGGCTAAGATCTCTTACACATGTACCATCTCTTCTCTTGTCCTCAATGGTTAGGTGGTTGTCACTGAAACCTTGACAAGGTTTGAGACTTGGTAACCTTAAAAGATTCGTTATGTGTATAACCATTGTAGTGTTGTCTTCAATAGGTATTGATTTTGGGGGGTTTGTTTCTAAATGAATACCTGCCATGGCTGCTGCCTTGCTGTAGGATATGTTAGCTGCCTATGTGAAATTATATGTTGTTTGTAACATTTTCCTTATAGAATTGTCTTCCGCTTAAGGACAGCTTTTATCCAATTTAACAGAATAATCTTCCAAATGAACACACACATTCCTGCAATAATCTGAAATATGGGGTAAATTTATGTTGTGGTTCCCTTTTCTTGTGAAATATTTTCCTACTGTACATCGTGTGAGTGGTTCAGATTTAAACATCATTCTGATTAGACAAATACATAACCTTTTAAGCATTCTGCTTTAAAGCTTTTATACGAGAGCAGCACAATTAGTCCATGATATATATATATATATATATATATATATATATATATACTATTTTTGAGCAGATCATTATTGCCGCTGCTCAATGTTAGGCTATTAGTAGCAGCTACTCAATGTATTGTTTTTAGCTTCAGCCATAAACTAGCGGGCTAGAGAGAAACCCGAGAAAACTGAAATTCTAGTGTTTTAAACTGTTTCGTTTATTCCTTGTTCGATTGTGATTTGGATTGGAATTGGATATTGAATGTTCCAATTTGGTCCAAATCGATTCTTGGATATGAATTATACTTTTACATTTATCTAAAACTCTCCTGTTTATTTTTTTATTAGGTATCACATAACTTGAAAATTATCTAAAAACTGATTGAAATAATAGCAATTAACTTTTAAAAATTTGTTGGATCAAACCAATCCTAGTAGATTGATATTGTTCTAATAGCAACCGGCAAATGTCCATTTATATATTTGTATTCATTATTTTTTAAATGAGAAAAACTTCAATACACAGTCTGTATAAACACATATCTTTTAGTTTTAGGGGTTTAGTTTAGGAGTTTGGGTTGTAGGGTTTAGAATTTAAGTTTAATGCTTAGAATTTAGGGTTTGAGGTTTAGTTTTTTAGGGTTTAGGTTTAATTTTGATTTATAATAGAAATAAGCAGGCTTGTGTAAAATAGTCTGTGTGTCAAATTTAAACTATTTTTAAATATACCTAAGAAAATAAGACATTGGAAGGAAGACTTAAGTGAAAAGCTTTCTTTATATTAAGTGAATCAAGCTAACTTCTTTTTTGCAATACTTAATAAGTATTCATGTTGAAACTTCTGCCATGACATTATTTATATTGTCAATTATCTTTATAAATTAGGTTTATTCTTCAGACTTGGTTTCCAACATGTTTTTCTGAGGGTTGAGTTGATTCATCAAAGAGGACGATGAAAGCAGACTGACACCATATCGGAGCTTCTTTCCATGGTTTATATATATATATATATACTTGGAACAGTGAGTTGAGATAAGCAAAGCACATGGTTGATAGTTACAAGAAATATTATTGTCTGTGCTTCTAGTTTTGAATGTCCAATGGCCATTAGATGCTGAAGGTATAGTTGTCCCTCAAAAGAAAAGCTTCGTAGGGGGAATCCCCAAAGTACATAATTGGTTTGTTCTTCTGCAACTGATATAAGGGGTCCAATCCAAATCAGTTTTTACTTTGAAAAGAAAAAGAAAACATTTTGCTTATGGGAAAAAAATGCCCGGATTTGATTTTCACATGGACTCCCGTAGATTTCGCTGAGAACCCATCAGATTTTTTCATTAAAAGAAATGATGCATTCAATTGTTGAATGCTCTCTTATCTTCCTCTCTGCTGGCTCTGGTTCGGTGTCTGTCATATCCAATGGACATTGCTGTTTCCTTGGTGGGTCTCTCTCTCTCTCTCTGCATTCATTACCGTGCAACACACGTGTCTGCATGATATCTGAGAAATCTTGGCTCCACCTTTAGGTTAGGCTCCATTCTTTCCCTTCTTTTGTTAGACATTTTCCCCTTACCCACACCTCGTCCATGCTTCTGCTCTCACAACTTGGTGGTTGTGTCTTCATCTTATACACCCAAATAATCCATGAAATGAGCATTATCCAATCATTACTCACAAAAGGGTGTTAAAAAATGTGTCCTTATTAAAAAATGGTTAGAGAAAATAGTAAAAAGAGAGACCTTCAACAATGGTGGCTGATATGGGTAGTAGATAGATCTGCCGGGCATTATGTTTCACCTATTAATAATTGTGGGGGCCGTAGCTTTCGGGGAGTTGCTTTAGCCTTCTGTGAAAAAGGGTTTTCCCTTGTTTCCATCTCTTTCTATCTCCTTGACTTTTCTGGCAAATGTATTATGTGATATGATGGCCGTACTGTCATGTCCACTTGGACTCCCAGTGTGACTGACAATGGACATAACCAAACACTCATCTTTGCCTTTTCTTTTTCTTTTTATTTGCCCAAATCTTTACGTCTTTGCGTTTTGGGTCACCATGTTGTTCACTGTACAATGTAAGTTTTGCAGTTGCTCAGTCTGCTCTCTAAACTCTTTTAACTGCACGATCATCACATAATTTTATTGAACATCTGTCACATATATATATATATATTTGTAAACTTTATAGTAATTTTTTAATAAGTAAGCCGTATAAAACTTAGCCATATAGCTTAAGCTGGCTGCTTGCTTAGCTCCCTTCACTTTCAACCACATAAGTTGTACTACCTGCTCCAATATTAAATTGCAGATAATGTAGTTTGCAGTGTAAAATAAAATAATTTTTTTAAAAGATCTTAAAGTAATTGTGCTCCTCAGTCCATGGAATCCTATTCCTAGCTTGGAATGAAATTTTATATTTGAGTTTGTGTTATAGTGGAGTTTTGGTGGGGGATGGAAATCTTATTGTGGCAATGTAATCTTTCCATACTTGAACAAATGAAGTATATGTTTTGGCAATTGGATTGGTTCATGTTTATGCTTAAATTTTGATTCTTGAAACAAAACGATTGAACTTTTATGTATGTGGGTGCTTTCTTTTGTTTGGCAGATGAAGGTGGAGTGTCGTCGGATGAAGATGTTAGTGGCGGGGAAGTAGAAGTACAAGAAGGGCAGGCGAGAAGCGAAGACCGGGGACTGAAAGATAGGCTGCTTCGGAGATTCGGCAGTCATATTAGCAGCTTGAAGTTGGAGTTCTCGAAGAAGAAGAAGAAAGGGAAACTACCGCGAGAAGCAAGGCAAACATTGCTTGAATGGTGGAACGTTCACTACAAATGGCCATATCCAACGGTAATTTCTTCCAAACTCCCTTATGTTGTCCTAGTACATATGATGTTTCTAATAAATAAAAAAGTTATAGAAGAAAAAAAAAACATAGATCACACCTGTATCGAACGGACACAAGTAGTACAGTTTAGGATTATTATGATATCATATTTTGGTTGGTGAAATCATTCAGGAAGCTGATAAGATAGCGTTGGCTGAATCAACGGGACTAGACCAGAAACAAATCAACAACTGGTTTATAAATCAAAGGAAGCGGCACTGGAAACCGTCGGAGAGCATGCAATTTGCCGTCGTGGATAACCTGTCGGGACAATTCTTTACCGAGGACTGAGGTGAGGCGAATGGCATATTCTCAGGTCAAATGTATATCCCATATCATTAGTTAATTATATAGTTTTAAATTAATTAGCTTTGCTTTGCATATGCCTTGAATGCAAAATGTACCGTAGACTTCACTGAGAATTTCACTTTCTCTCTTGGCTTGCAATTAAATACCGACTACTTGGATTATATTTGAGCTTATTTTTCTTCTATGTTACGGAAAATTCACCCATTTTATATTTTTATATAAATGCTAAATAAAATAATTGAAATTCACTATATATGGACTGAACATATAATTGAGAGATTTATATATTAATTATCAATTCATTCAAGATTAGTTCATTGAATTCATTTTTATAAACATATTTTCATATACTGAGTGTGATGAAGTCTAGTTTACATTAAACGATTTTGTTTATAGACAAAATTGTGAATAATTAAATGTCTTTTTATAAGAGTTTAATTGACAAGTGTTCAATTGAACCTGTAGAATCTAAAGGGTAATTATACCAAACATTGGCAGCATTTTTTAAATTTATGGTTTAAGGATTTGATTTAGGGTTTATGATTTAGGAGTTTAGGTTTATGTGTGAATTTAGGACTTATAGATTAAAACTTAAATTCGTAACGTATCACCCTAAAATTTAAATTATAAATTATATTTATAATTCTTAAATTTTAAATTTATAAATCTTTAAACTCTAATTCCTAAAGAAAATCTTTAAATTTAAAATTAATGCACTGGTGAAAATTAAATTTTTATTCAAGCTTCATGTAATATTTTCCTAAATCAACAAGGCTTTGGTCAAACTCAAAATATATGAACTCATTCTTTTGTCACTTCGATTGATTTGTCTATAGTAGATGATAGTGACAATAATTTTATTTAATTTTTTTTTTATTAATAATTTTTTTTGTATTTCTAAGTTTTGATTCAAAATTTTTAAAAACGAACACTCAACCAAATAGATCACATGATTATTGGTATGATAATATAGACATTCGAGTTAGTGTTTATTTAATAGTTAAATTTTAGTTGAGCAAATACATTTGACCGGTTTGTCAAATTATTTATTCTTATTCTTTCATATTTTTTTTAGGTCATAAGTTCTAGACTCTAAGAGCAACCTATTCCTTTCTCAAGAATTTTCTCTTCCTTTCTTTTCTAAATAGAATTAGAATTATTTTTTTAAAAAAAAAGTTAAACCCTAGCCGTTTCCCTTCAAAGTTGCATACTTTTTCATCTCTTTTTATTTACTTAATCAACGGCGGCATTAATATTAGTATTGATTTTCAACCGTCGGTGATTTATATTTTCTTTCATTTTATTCTATCTTATTTTATTTTTGTTTTTTTTTTATACATTTTGTTGCACTGTTCTCTGCATGTGTGACACATTTTCTCCGCCTTTATGGCACGTCTCTGCCTTATGGCAAGTTTGTATAATTATTTTTGCGGGTTTTTGGTGTTCGTACGGTAATTCTCACGACGCTTGTTTCTGATTCGTGTAGTCAGTGACCATGTAAAGTTTTGATCATTTTTAGGTTGTTTGTCGATGTAATCTGTAGTGGATCGTTTTTGAGAATAAGCTTGTGTGGTGGTTGTCGATTTTGGAGATTTCATCTAGTTCGTGTTCTGGCCATGGACCATTCTTACAATGGACCGTCGAGAATTTTTTGGTGCAAAGAGGAAGTGTTTGATCTAATTGATGCAACACTTGCCTTTTCTTTATAGATGTATCGTTTTATGTTTTTTAGATGTTTTAAAGCCTCTAGTAGATCATGTTCTGGTTCTATTTTTGTTTATCAATAAAGTTGTATTGTTGATGTGTAAAAAAATTGATAATGAGCTTCCGATTCAAGATTTCGTATGATTTTTTTGCTGTTGATATAATTTCGGTATTTATCAAACACACATCTATTTAATAATGAAATATATATGTATTAAAATAAGTAAATAAGTATTAAATAAGATTTATTTTTACTTTGTGTGATTTGTATCTCAATATTTGTATTAGAAATATTTATTATTTTATTATTATATCAAAAAAGTATTTAATGAATAAAATTTAACTCGATTGATATTAATTATAATATATATATATATAAAAGGTCGTGGGTTCAAATTTATTTGAACTCTTAAAATAGAGTTTAGATATTATGTTCAACTTTTCATATTTATAAGAAAGAGCATAAATTTATTATTCACGTACACGCTTGACATAGCTAATTTGTTAAAAATCTACTAGAATCAACAAAACAAACAACAAATTTACATTTTTCCTAATTAACACCATTATTATTAACTAATCTCACAACATAGTTATTAGTTATCGCTTTTAAGTTGTAGTAACATTTTCTAGCTAGACCGGACGGCCCTCGGCGGCAAAACCCGACACATCCATCCACACCTCGTTCAACCGCCACGTGGGATGTTTCAAAGCATTGTACTGCGCAATGCTGTAGTTATAATCCCGGTTCTCCACTCCTTGCATCACCCGTTTCAAGCGTTTGCCGAGGCTCGAAACCAGACCATCTTTCTCTTTCTCCACGTTGTCGTCCATGGCATATCGCCGAACTTCCTGACTGCAATACAATACCCCTTCCACCTGTCCAACTGCAATTTCAACTCGGCCGAAGCCGGCGGCGGGGACTTATACTCTGCAGGCAGATGATACCTCACGATATACGATGACGGCGATCCGCTGCGCGACGGAATGACGGTGGTTAAGACGGGTTTTGTCATCAAGAAATGGGCGGAGTTCCGGTTCGCCCCTTGAAGATACTGATACAGTCTGGAGCAAAGAAATAGAATTATGATGATCGGAGCTCGATGAAATATGAACAAGGGAGATTATATGGGAATGTGTTGAGATTAAGAAACCTGTGGAAGCCTTGTTTGGTGGAGTTTTGAAAGGAAGTTCCATAGACGAGAGCTGACATCCAGGAGATTTCTTCGTATAATCTTATTCCGAAATCGGATTCCAAGTGTATGACTCGGAATTGTGGGGATTCAATGGCGTAAGCTGCGGAAAGAAGGGAACACTTACCGGTGCTTGGATAACTTACGGAAGCTGCCATTGTTAGTGCTGCCAACAGAAACATCTTTTCCATTGTTTCGATTTTGTTGAGGTTGGCTTTAGACAAAAAATGGAAAAACAAAAATAAATATGCTGGGGGATCAATTTAAATAAAAAAAGAAATTAAAAGTGTTAAAATACTAAGTAATTATTTGAAATTAGACTATAATTAAAAGAGGAAAGACCAAGATAAAAATTATCTCCAATATAGTAAAATATCTTTTTTGATTTTCAATAATCCGAAACTTAAAGTATTACAATTCATATTCGCTATGATTACCTATTTTTTTTGGCATATATGACTCATATTATCTGAAAATTAAAAATAAATTATATAAATAAATATTCAAATCAAATCATCTAACAAATAAATCTAATTGCTCGAATCGAATTTTTTTCACAACACTATGAGTTAGGTTGTTGATGTTCATGTTCTAATCTTTTGGTTGGTTCCATTCTTGCTAGATTTAAAAAAAAATTAGGGTGAAGTACATTAATAGACACTAAATTATCAAAATCGGTTGTTTTGATCATTTACCTTTCAAAAATCATAAAAATGTCATTCAATTTATCGAACTATCACAAAATTACTCATTGGACATTATAAAATAACGTGACAATTCGATTAATTTAATAACAATTTCGTAAAAATTCGATAAAATTTAATGATCATTTTGTAATAATTTAATAAATATAACGATCATTTCGTAACTTTAGAAAGATGAGTGATCAGAACGATCATCTTCCATAATTTAACCAAAAAAAATAAATTAGAATATCATTAATGAGAATTGATCTAGTGTTGCAGGGTGTGTAGCATTATTTAATAATTATTTTTTAAAACATAATTTAATATATAATTAAAGGATGCTCAATAGACGGCAATTGTAACTCTTCAAACTAAACCAAGTGGAAAGAGGCAGACAAAGAGACTCAAGTTATGATTTTAAAGCCATTAATCAAAAGCACTAGTGGCCTGGTTGACTGCCTTTTCCTTCCCCCACTTTGCAAATTCTAAAGCAACTCTCCAAATTGCACACCTTGTTTAATCATTAAGCAAAGTAATTAAGCCCAAGTGGAGCAATTATGAGGGACTTGATAAGCCGTTTTTGGAACATCCCTAGGAATCAAGAACATAGGAAAGAACCCCGATTTGGTTATAAATGTTCCGCTGAGAATATATAAATAAGGCTAAACATAATCTTTGAATTATTGATGTTGTCTCATTTATATCACTAAATTTCTAACTTGTTTACTTATATCATTGAATTTAGTTACGTATCAATTATGTTATTCGCCGTTAAGTTGTTAACAGGGATGACATGGATGACGGCGCAATGACATGGTTGTTACTATGGGCGGAGCCACATTGATGATTGGGGCGCCGGTTGACATCCTAAAATTTTTCGGAAATTATATTTTTCTATATAATTTATATATAAAAAATAAAAATAAATATAATTGACACCCCATTACAAATAAAATGACACTCTTTATAAATAATTAATTCCTCTTAAATACCGTCCAAAAAATGACACCCTTTAAATAAATTTCTGACTCCGCCCTTGGTTGTTGCACTAAAATAACATCGTTTTGGTGAGGTTGTCTTGATTGTAAAGGGCTAAAACGATGCCGTTTAGGTAGGGGAAATTTAGAAAGATTTAAACTTAAAGGGAATTGATCTTAAAACCCTTTAAATCTAAGGTTAGCACTTAACCACTAGATCAGCTTAACATTTCTCTTTTAACTTTAACACAATAATATATAAATAATATAAATAAAATATTTTTATATTATAAATAATATAATATATAATACATAAATAATATATACAAACAATAACTTTTTATTATAAATAATATATTACATGATTTAAAAAAACTAATTTTCAGAAAATCTCACAATTCCAAAATTAAAAAAAAACTCCCAAAATTCTAATCTATAAATCCCAAATCCATATACTATCATTGTTGATCTTCACATCATTGTTGTTGTATTAAAATTATCTTCTCTTGCTGTACACATCGTTTGTAATTCGTTTGTCATCGTTTGTTGTTTGTCGTATAATTTTATTTTTTTACTAAAGTTTTTACGTTCGACGTTCGACAATTGATTGACGCTCGATTTGTTAATTTTCGGCAACAAAAGGTTGAGACAATCGATTGTGAGGTTCCAACGAAGAAAGAATGGATAAAGAGATGGCGATCGGCGACGATGACGAGTAGTTTTAGGGATTTGAATTTAGAGTTTTTTAGATTTGAGGTTTTTTTTTATAAATTTTGAGAATTTTGAGTTTTTTAAAATAATATATTTATATTATAAATAATATTAATATATAAATATAATACATTTTTATTTATATATAATATTTATATTTGATATATTATTATTTATTTTAAAATAAATTGAATAAATCTCAAGTGTAGTTTCACATATATTACTTGTGGTACATCATTAGAAAATTTGTAGTTGGTTTAGTGGTTAAGCTCTAATGTTTAATTATGAAGGACCAGCGTTCAAACCCCTTTAAGTGTGATTTATTATTTTTTCTTCATCAAAACGACACTGTTTTGATGTAACGTCCACATGGGCTGTCGTTAGTCATGTTACTGTTTCGTTAAGGACTTAACATTCCAGAAATAGAATTGAAACTGAATCTAAAATTTAGTGTTATAATTGAACAAATTAAAAGTTTAATGGTATAAACAAAACAACGCTAATATTTTGGTGATATTTGGTATAATTTATCCTATAAATAAAATGTTTTGACGCGGAAATTAGGGGTGTGCAAAATAAATTGTAATCATTAACCGGTATAATTAGGTTAATTAACCTAACCGTTAAGACTAAACGGTTTCGGTTAACCGAACCGCTAAAAAATATGGTTAATGGTTAACCTATAGGTTAAGTTATAGTTTTTTTTTAACTAAGTATGAAGTTTATGTTTAAAATCTCTCTATTTAGAGGTTTTTTTTTAAATTAATACAATATCTATCGGAGAGATATACTTATTATTCTAAAAAGAAATAATGAATATTTGAAAAGAAAATTAGAGTAGGTTACAGATTAACCTATAACTAAACCGTTTTTTAATGGTTAACCTTTTACAAAATTAACGATTAATTATTTTTAACGGTTATTAATGATTAGATTACGATTAATAACTACTATAACGGTTAACCAACCGTTTAAGCTAAACGATACGGTTTAACCTATCATGAAACCTAGCAGAAATTATAGAAAAGTTGTGGATGCAGTCAACAAAGTGAAGAACAAGGGATTCATAAATGACAAAACAAGTGCCGAAAGTGCTTTTGTTAATGTATACTAATAAACATAGATTATCTTTTATTAGTGGGGTTTTTTTTTTATGGAGGACATGTTTAATTAACAAAGTAATCATATTTATTGTCGTTCATACATAGTCGAAGTTGATACCTGTCCAAACGTTGTATTGTCCACCCATTGATTTTGTCTCAAATGATTTCCAATGAGATTTTGTACATTTTTTTCATAATGAAAACTCCGTAAAAGGTGATATTCAAAAAAAAAAATCCGTAAAAGGTGAACATTTAATTTCTTTCTAAACAATTATTTTATTATAAAGAATAACAATTCATGTATTCATGTTGTGTTTTTATAATATGATAATAAAATTGTTATTTTCTTTATATTAATCCTTTAAAAGTATAATTCAACACAATAACTCCATTGAGCAAGGCGAAATTAAGATGGAGTTATAAAAGAGCTCACGTTGTTTATCTTTAAAATTAACGATTTTTAAAAGATAATTATAAAAAATTAAGAGTTGAGATTTAATTTCATTAATTTCGTCACCTAGTAATTCCTCACCCAAACTAATAGGGGTGAACGATTGTGAAACCACCATTTTCTAGCATACCATCAACAACTGGAATAATGAATGTTGAACATTTATGATAAAATAGAATCATCCAAAATGACTGGTCAAGAGTAAGAGATCTAGAATATGAATATCAATCAATCAAATCGAAACAACCCCCCCCCCCCCCAAACTTCCAATATTACCACCAAAACCAATAAAGATCAAATGTCCGTCATAATTTTTAAAGGATTATATTTTAATACACAAGTTGCGTTAAAAAATTGACACAACTCTAAAACTTAAATCCTTATCCCAAACACCCTAAAACCTAACCTTAAACCTTAAATTCTAAATTATAACTGTAAACTTTAAAATCTACACCCTACAACTTAAGCCCCTAAAACACAACTTAAATCTCTAAACCTTAAAATTAAAAGGCTTGTGTAAACTGTGTATCAAAATATTTTCCAACCCCCACCAATTTTAGAACCACTTTCATGACTACAAGAATTTCATAACCAATACTATTGGACTTTTAAGTCATTGTAATGATAAGGGGCTCATCTTAGACTGCACCGGCCCGACCCTGATTTCTTAGTCCAAATATACTCCAAGTCCACTTCTTGGATAAGCCTACATATTTAGTCCCATGTTGGCCTAAAGCAAGAATTTTGATGAAGATGATGGGACATGATCAAATGCCATTATGTTACTTAGTTATACCAACACCACCATCATAATGGTCCATGAGATGATGCCTTAAGCAAACAAGAAAGCTTGTATGTTTGTACACCCCATTTTTTAGGGTTTTATTACAGCCTTGGTTTAGCTTAGGGTAAAACAGACCCCGTATGTTGTCTCTCTCAGACAAAATCATTGCTCAACATCGATGTTTCATATGCTTAAAACCCTTTTCCCATCCCCTCCTTTTCCACTGTTTCAAGAGCCTTTCTTTGTGGGTATTTTAAAAGCGATATCCTACACAGAAATAGAGGGGAGAGAGAATCAAAAGAAGCGTATGATAGTAGTTAGGGGTAGGCAGTGCTCGGCTCAATTTGAAATTTGTTTAACTCGTGTTCGACTCGATAATCGATAAACACGCTAAAATTTTGTTCGACTTATGCTATTTAAAAAATTTGTTGCTCGAGTCAACTTGACTCATTGCTCGTTAGCCTCGGTAAATACATAAAGTTTTGGAAATTTGAACCCTAGATATTTTATGTGTAAATTACTTAGTAAGCTACTGCACTTTTCTAGAGTTTTCAACTAGCATTCGAACTTTTTGAAACATTTTTTTAAGTGACCCCCAAAAACCACAAAAGAATTTATAAAATAAATTAATGAGCTACTCGTGAATTTAAGGAATTGAGTTGAGCCTTGCTCGACTTTACTCGTTAAAATCTCGAATAATTAAATTAATTTAAATCGAACATTAAACAAATTTTGATCTAGTCGAGCTCGAATTGCTCAACTCAATTACACCGGAGATACAGTGGTTTTTGAAATTGATGGTTTAATATAAGCCTTAAACAACTACCAGTCTTCCTCATGATTCTGTTATCTTCTTTTCACGTGCAAGCCTAAGTGGAATTCACTTTATTGTTCTATTTTTATTCCACTTTTCTAACTATTATTCTAAATCTCTACTTTTTAAATGATGTTCTAATATATATTCTTCTTCCTCTTATACGTAAGGGACAATTATTGTAATTTATGAGTTTCGTTAAATTATACTTATGTAACTAAAAGTTTTTAAGTATGCTATTCAATTTTTAAGGAGACATAAGAATTGATGTAATCACGTAGATATTTATTTTTTTTATTTTATAATTAATGTTATTTTATTTAAATTTATATAATTGTGTAAGTATAATTGTACTACCAAAATATGTTAGGAAAGATTAAAATGCAATTACACTGTAAGTAAAAAATTATTAGAGTTTGGGTGTCTTGGACTCGTCTAAACACTTTAGATTTTGTAATATTTTCATATTCAAAATATGATAAAAAATATATTTTAAATTCAGAAATCAACATGAAATTTTTTATTTCCCACTTTGGAAAAGAATTTTATAATTTTGGAGAAGGCCTCGCCTTATGATCCTATTTATCATCATGTTTAAATATGATTCACTGATTAGTTGAGTGATCAATATACTTACAGTTTTGGATATATGCGAGATGAACGACGCACATGGTCCTCAAGAAAAGAGGGCCCCAAATGAGTTGAATTAAATTTTTATAAGAGAAAATAAAAGATTTTGGTTTAATAAATTATAAGAAAAAATAGAAAATAAAAGGGGGACCCATAATATATATTTTACTAAGATCGAAATATTTTTTTTAATTTTTTTTTATATATCTTTGGAATTATAAATTAAAGAGTCTCATTTTAATAAACTGCACAAGGCCCCATAAACCTTTGAACTGCCATGTATATTTATATTGTCTCATTTTGTATGAGTTCCAAACTCGACATTTATCTTAAGAATGTAAATATCTCTTCACTTATTAAAAATTATCAAAGTTTGTAAAGGCTCACTTTTTGTTTAACTACCGGTATCCAATTCATTGGCCGATTAATTCGGATCAGATTTTGCAGAGACTCAATATTGGGTCATCCCCCAACCTAATTTTCTTCATTCACAACGTTAGAATTCAAATCTCTAAACTTTACTTTAAACCTAGATTCGAAATGAAAGATGTGCCTGCTAAACATAAATCGTAATTCCATCTTACGAGTAAAAATTATAGCAAATATCATAAAAAAGTTCCTTAAATTCATTGAAGATTGCTATAAAATTGTTAGAGTATAATCAGTTGAATTAGTGCAATTAGTTTGTTAAGCTAGTAGGATTTGTTATTCTGTTTTGGGTTTGTTGAGCAATTGTATTTTGTGCTATATAAACTCATGTGATATATTGGGTCGGATACAGTTCTTGATATCAGATTTTACTTTAATAAAAAAAATTATAAATACATTTTTTATTTGTAAAATCCCTAACTGCCGGTTCACTATTTTTCTACACTCTACCGCTATTTATCATCTCCGGCCACTATGATTCCTTTATCACATGATATCATTCTTCGTTAAAGATTTTGACGCGGTTTATCTTCCGTTGATATTTTCGTTTTGAATATGACGTTGCTTTCTCATTACGGTTCGTCTTCTTTGCTCGTCATCAGCCGTTCGTTGCTTCCGCTAAAATTCATTGAAGATTGTTATGAAATTACTAGTCAAAAAGGTAATGTTTTAATGTAAAAAAACATCGTGAATTGCGATGAATTTAGACGTTCAAAAGATGAAAATAGTACAAGATGGAGCTAAAAAACTTGGGCAATGCACTGAAAGTTGTATGGTCATCTGGTTTCTAAAAGCATAGCAAAAACTGAGAAAGAGTCATTGGCCAGTTGGATCTCAGCTTTTAGGGCAGGAGGATTCATATGGGAACATGGACTTATTTTGATCGACAACATGTTGTTCAATGGGCATTAAAAGCACCATCTCAACACCAAATGTAACAACCAATTGTTTTTTTTTTTGACAAATCTTAAATCTAATTTTAATTGTCTTTTTTTTAATATAATCTTAATTCTATCTAGAGGTGAAGGAAAGGGGACTCAAGGGGAAGAAAGGCGAGTGCTTCTAGTGGGTCTAGAATCTATGACCTAAGGGAATTAATGGCGGAGCCAAGATTTTTATATAATGGGGTCAGAGTAGAGTATGAGGATTCTCATAGCACCACAATATAAATATTGTTGACCCCATACCCCCAAATCAAGTGGGGTCAATTCTAACATTTCTTATGAAAATTTTTATACTAACTACTTGAAAATCTCATTTAACTCTTCGAAAATCCCATACCACAACAAATCAAGTGGGGTCAATTGACCCCTAATCAATATGTGGCTCCGCCACTGAAGAGAATATGAGAGAACAAAGATAAGCAATTTGATCAACCGACCAAATGTGCTTGCTCAAAAGACTGATTATTCTTGAAGATGGAGCATAATAATAATAATAATAATAATAATAATAATAATGGGTAAAACTTTGATATACATGCTGTATAAAACTAATTTTGCACAAGCCTATATATTTACACTATAAAAACTCAAATCCTAAATGCCTAACCCTAACCCTAAAAACCTAAACCCTAAATCTTAAACCTTATACACTAAATTCCAAATACTAACCTTAAATTCTAAACCATAAACTCTAAATTCTAAACTAAAACCCTAACCCATCATAGGTATCGAAGTTTTAACCTAAAGTAAAACTTTGATACACATAATTATGTATATTTTAAACGGCCTTACATTACATGTCATTCACCCATCATAGTATATTTTAACCTAGAGTCAATGCAAACACAAACCCGCACTAGGATGTCAAAAAAGGTGACCTTTGGCATCCACTTCTGATGTGTCCATTTAGTTGTACAATGTGGACTTTGCTCAAATACTCAACATTCTTTGGTGTGGTTTTTTTCATAAACGAATTTAATTTATCACCGTACGTTTTTCTATTAATGTTTGAATAAATAATAATAATAATAATTTTAGAGATCTAATGAAAATTTTAGAAAAAATTAAGAGACTTGATCATATTTTTTAACAATTTTAATGGAGCTTAATTCAAAACATCAAAATTTTTAAGACGTGGTGATAATTCCTCTTAATTTTAAAAAGGATTTAATTTAAATTTCTAAAAAATTGAAGAGCTTAATGTAATTTTTCCCCAAACATTAGGATGCCAAGACTCCCCGTAACTCTTCTTACCAGACAGCTAGTGCTTACATCTTTCAACATTCACAAATCTCTACCATATATCTCGTGAACCATATCAAATTACAAACTGAAAGACATTTGTTGATGAAATCGAGACATAATTTTTTTATACATTAATCAAACAACTTTATTGATAAACAAAATAAAACAAAAACGTAACATAAAAAAATAACAAAAAAAGATAAATCTAAAAAATATATATAAACGTTGTACTAGTCAGCTCAGACATTTTTTTGTACTAAAAAATCTCTACGGTCAACTATAAGAAAGGTCTTGGGGAGTTGTCAAATCATGAACTAAATAAATCCCTAAAATCGACAATCATCTTTCACGCCTATTCACAAAAACGATGATTCGCTATAAATTACATCGGCAAACAATCTAAAATAGGATCAAACTCTATGTAGCCACCATCAAATACGAATCATAAAGAAACTCGCATATTTTTATATATAAACCCCAATAATGATGACTACGCCTGTTTAAAGTCTTTCGTTTAATAGTATCCAAACCAATTATAATTAGAACTACTAATTAATTGGAGAATTAGGTTATATATGGTCATCTTTTGGGTTTTAAAAACAATTTTTGGTTCAGCTTTTTCTTTTATGATGATAAAAAGGAAAACACTGAATTTTAGTGGCGAAGATTACATCACATGGTTCTATACATAGAGGAAGAACATCAGCACCATCGTCTTCTCCCTCGAAAGAATCGATCATAATTCATATATATTGTAAAAAAGGAATGAATAAAAGGGTAAACTGCATCGAACATCATTGAATTTTAAGTTTCGTATCGATTATACTATTTGATTAAAAATCGATATTATTTTAACACTGAACTTTAGTTTAAATTTTAATTATACCGTTGAACCGTTAAAATCTTTTCACATCATCGATTTAATGGCTTAATGGTATAATTGAAGCCTCAACTAAAGTTTAATATTAAAATAATATCGAATTTTAGTTCAATAGTATAAATCGATTCTAAACTTAAAGTTTAATAATATCTTAGGAAATTTATCTTAAATATAATGAAAAAGGGAAGGGGCAGGCATCATTGCCGGAGCACCCTATAAAGAGAAATACATATGGGAATGCTGGCCCAAAGGCAAGACTTTCTAGCCATTGTGGCCTAGTTTGAAATGTTTCTTTGCTAGGTTGAAAGAGGGAAAAAAGAATAATCCAAAAACCAATTGCATAGCAGCAAATAGCAAGCAAATCAAAGTTAAACCCCTAAATTACAGGCACGAAGTAGACATGCATGGAGATGGAGGCGATTGTAATGAAACAAAATAAGAAACATGCGAATGCAGTTAGCATGGGTGCCTGTCTGCAATTATGTTGCACTGATACTGATACGGGTATAAAAATAAAAATAAAAAACAATAATTTTTAAAATTATAAGATACGAGTATGACAAAGATACATAAATATAAAATAGATTTTATTTTTTAAAAAATGAAAAATGAAAAGTCAAAAAATTATGTGAGCATGACATCACGTATACTTATATACTTATAGATGAATCATGTGAGTAATAGACAGTCAAGAAAAAATAAAAAAATAAAAAAGATAAGAAAATAAAAAAAGAATAAAAAAAAGGAAGAGGTAATACTTGCAAGTACTTAAATTATACTCAATATGTTTTTGATACAAATTACGATTTAAGATTGAAGTTGTCGTGCTTATTTTTTTTAACAAAAGCCAGGGTACACACCAATATCTGTCACACCAGATAATATTTTTCTGTATTTTTTGTACACGACCCAGTGTATTAAATATTCGAGATAATAAAAACCAAGAACTGACACAAAGAACATATAGGGAAGTGAGAAGGCTTAACTACAAAATGTCTAATTTTTTTTTATATAATAAGTGTCTAAAGTATTTTTTACTGAAATAGGTGTCTAAAATTTTATTTTTTATTGAAATAAATGACTAAAATATTTTTTTGTTGAAATAAGTGCCTAAATTTTTATTTTTGATTAAAATAGGTGCTCAACTAAGTGCCAAAATTAACTTTAAAACAAGTAAAAAATAAAAATTTAAGCACATATTTCAAACAAAAAATAATTTAAATACTTATTAAAAAAAATATAATTTAAGCATTTATTTTATAATTTAGCCGAAGTGAGAAAGAGGAGAGGTTAAAGCAAAGAACTTCGGAAACCCAGAGCCAGAATCAAGTGTAATCCCCATCTGTCCTCATACACCAAAGTAAAGAATAACATAAAATCTGCACCCATTTCCACCCTATTTAATTAACACAAAAGCTAAAGTTTCCAGTCCTTGTATCGGAGACCGGAAACACAACCCCTTCTTCTTCTTCTCTCTCTCCCCCCCCCCCCCCCCAAGATATAATTAAACCCTAAGCATGATTTCATCACTACTTGGTATTTAGTATTTATATCACCACACCCACAGTCCACATGGGCAAAACTTTAAGAAAACTCAACCCATTTACACGTTTTCCATTTTTCTAATGCTTAGAAGCTCAACAATCCAAGGTGTCAGTACATGAAACCCTAGACATTTGAAGCTGTAATAGAAGAAGAAGAAAGAAGAAGCTTTTTATTTTAGTATTAAACATTTTGTTCGTTTGTAAGGTTCTTTTTCCCAGAGCTTTGGAAAATGTTGAGAGACTGAGGAAGTCAAGAGAGCTTTCTTACAAGAGTGATGTTATGTTGGATGGATTGTTCGGTGGGAGCTTCCAATGGTGCTGTTTGGTTTAAAGAAGAAGACAACACCAGTGTATAAAAAGAGAAACCGGTATACAACAACAACCGACACCAAACATGGCTTCTTCCTGTTGTTGTTGTTGTAAGATCTCGCCAATCACTCACGTTTTTGTATTCTTCCTTTTTGTTTCTTCTTCTTTTTGTCCCGTTCGTTCGTCGGAGACCGGCGGTCTCGATCCGAAAAATCAAACTTTCCGTCCGGGAGATGAGTTGCAGAAGTTGAGAATAATAAGAGAACGTCTCAACAAGATCAACAAGCCGGCAGTCAAGACAATTCAGGCAATTTAAAACCTTTCATTACGCCATTGAATTCCAATCTCCTCTGTTTTTCACTAACAATTTCTGGAAATGGTGGTGCAGAGTCCAGATGGTGATATCATAGATTGTGTTCCATTGAATCATCAACCAGCTTTTGATCATCCAAAATTAAAAGGACAAAAGCCATTGGTAAAATTATTACTATCAGTAAATTTTACTACCATTACCATGCATTAAAAACAAAATTAAATTATGGCTTTCCCCCCTCAGGATCCACCAGAGCGACCAAGTGGGGTTAACACAAACGGGATGGGAGCTGAAGATTTTCAGCTGTGGAGCATGTCGGGAGAATCATGTCCGGAGGGGACAGTTCCGATCAGAAGAACAACGGAAGCAGACATGTTGAGGGCTAGTTCTGTAAGAAGATTCGGAAGGAAAAGACCAAGAAGACGTGTTCGAAGAGACTCCACTAGCAATGGCCATGAGGTTGGTTCCTTCTAAAACCTTAAATTTAATCCCACATCAGTAGACTTCACTTTCACAAATTTATCGAACATGTTTTATATTCGAACATAAATATAAAAATATGATCCTGTTACATCATAAATTTATCGAACTGTTACAGCATGCAGTTGGATATGTGAGCGGAGAGCAATATTATGGAGCAAAAGCAAGCATAAATGTGTGGACACCTCGTGTCTCTAATCAATATGAATTTAGCTTATCACAAATGTGGGTCATCTCTGGTTCATTCGGCGACGATCTCAACACCATTGAAGCTGGCTGGCAGGCAGGCATTTTCTATTCCATTTACCCCACTTTTTTAATATTTATTTAATACCCCACATAATAATATCCAATATTATATATTGTTCACATTGAATTTTTTGCACTTATTTAGTTTTCACATTTAAGGTAATTATGGCAACTCAACTACGTCTCACTTGTATGTTTTTAGGGTTTAATTTTGTGTTGTAATCTGAGTGGATGTTTTGTTTTTTGTTAAGTGCAGGTCGGCCCAGAGCTATATGGGGACAACTATCCCAGATTCTTTACCTATTGGACCGTAAGTATGCTAGAATTATTCGGAAACAAATTAGTTTTGACTTTCTATTAAGTACTATTAAGCTTTATCTTAAAGGGTAAGCTAAATCATTTTGTGCTAAAAAGATAGCATAATGATTGCAGACGGACGCATACCATACGACTGGGTGCTATAATTTGCTGTGCTCAGGATTTGTTCAAACAAATAATAAGATTGCAATCGGAGCTGCCATCTCCCCAACATCATCGTACAATGGCGGACAATTTGATATTAGACTCTTGATTTGGAAGGTAATATTGCTACCCACCCATTCTTATAAGTGATCCTATAAAAATGATTTAAAATGTAATAGAGACGAATTTGATTTGTATAAAATTCGAATTTAATCGACCTCGAATCAACTATTTTTCTGGACACTCCACATCTCGACCATATTTTCACCTTTTGAATTGTCAAAGAATTTTTTGACTCTTTCGAGAGAAGTTTTTGAAGTGTTATCTATCAAACAATTGTCAGGAAAAAATTATTCCCGATATTTTATCAGTTTTATATGTTTTCATTTGAGCACAGCCAAAAAATCGTATAGTAAAAGTAAAAAAGAAAAATAATTTTACATATCCATTTAAAAGAAAATTTGTTTTGAACCTTGATTCTTAAATTTTTAAATCCGCCACCGTAATCAAATGTAATAAAACTTTACTAATGGGTAGCCCTATTCATGCACTATATAAATGATGCACTGCACTTCCTCCCGCGTGCACTGTTAACCTCCGGAAAAATGCCTGAAATTCACCAACTTTTCTAGCTTTATAAGATTCTATTCTTGCCGCACTGTGAACAAGAGAATCATTTGATTTTCATCATGAAACTTCCTTTTCATAATCTCTTACTTTTTATGACTAAAGTTAATACTCAAATTGTTTTAGGATCCAAAGCATGGGAATTGGTGGCTCCAATTCGGGTCGGGGATCCTAGTAGGATACTGGCCATCGTTTTTATTTACTCACCTTCGGGATCACGCAAGCATGGTTCAATTCGGTGGTGAAATTGTGAATTCAAGGGCAAGGGGTTTCCACACCTCGACGGAAATGGGCAGCGGTCATTTCGCCCGCGAAGGCTTCGGAAAAGCCTCGTATTTCCGGAACATGCAAATCGTTGATTGGGACAACAACTTAATCCCGTTGTCGAATCTTCGAGTTCTTGCGGATCACCCTAACTGCTATGATATTCAAGGAGGAATTAATAAAGTTTGGGGCAATTATTTTTACTATGGAGGACCTGGACGAAATGTTAAATGCCCTTAAAGATAAGGGTACAATTTCAAATAGTTCTTTCTTTCTTATTATTTATATATATATATATTTATTAATAATTTAGGGTGATAAAGGGTCAATTAATTCCCTTGTTAGCCAACTTTTTTATTTATCATGTTGCTTTTCAACCAACAAGGTGTCCATTAATTATACCACTTTTGGGGACTTTATGTAAATGTGAAAAAAGAGTGATGGGAATGAATATAGTTAGGTTTTTTCTATATGTGCTTTCTTTTTCTTTTCAAATAAACTACACAAATGGTAACTAAACAAAGTAAAAATGATTTTTTATCATTTTAAAAAATTAAAAAATAGTCATTAAATTTGTCAATCTGTTACAATATATTATTAAATTTATTAAAATTTAAAACTATTATATAACAACTAGAGAGCATTTGTAATAGTTCGATAAATTTAATAATTATTTTGTAATTTTTAAAACTTCAGCGATCAAACTTTTTTTACTTAGTTTAGTGACCTACTATGTAGTTTTAACTTTTTTTTTTTACAATTAATGCAAAGTTTAGGAAATTTTTAAATTTAATTTATTGATTTATTTTTTGGTGGAAGATTTTTGAAGAATTAAAAGGTTTAAATAAAGTGGGATTCCAATTTCAACGATGGCGACTAAATAAATTAAATGCAGGGATCACTTTTTTTAATTAGATGCATTAATCAACCCACATGCAATATTTTCCTTCACAATTACTTTAGCTTCAGCTAGACTTCCAATGTTACATACATGAATTATAAATTATATGGAATATATATTTTTTATAATAGGAGAGAAATTAATTAGGATCGAAAATTATTGTTGATGAAAATTAAAATGATTTTTACATTAAAAATTACATTTAATATTTTAATTTATTAAATTAAAATACTTTGATATTAATTTTTTATTAAAGTGTCTCAATCCCATGAGAATAGCATGGGGAATATAAGAAAACTGTGGGATTCGAACCGACAGGGATGTGAAATAACTGAAATCTTTATTCATGAGGACGAGGGTAGGGGAAGTTTTATCACCGAAGCTCAAATAGAGATGGAGACGAGAATTGCTATATCCAAAGCGTGAGATAACCAAACCGAACAATATAAATAACTTTGACGATCTCCAAAAAATATCCGCAAAGATCTCGATATTTTACAAGATTTAAAAAAAAATATATACTTATTTATCTATATACCACTAATATATATCTTAATAAAAAAACCATAACTATATTATTATCAATTCAACTTTCTCTCAAACCTAACCACACTCAAGTTTTCTAACATGTTTCTATTTTAGTTTTTAGATATAAGTTAAAACTCTTGTCTAAATCTTCCTCAACACAACACCCTTTCAATCTTCATCATCTCGTAACTACTTTCGATTGAAGTATCTAAACTTTATATTTTGAACTGAGTTTGTCATTTATTTTAGTTAATAAAATAATAATTTTGTTTAATTTTTCTGGGGATGAGGATTTTCCGAAAATCGTAAAATCCGTACAGGAAGGATATGAAAACGAAACAAATCCCGAAATATTTAAAAAAAATTAAAAACGTAATCGTAAATATTAAAGACAAAATAAAAAATACAAAACTGTACTTGATCCACCTAATTTTCACCCCTAATGTCTCCTTGTAATTCTACGGCACAGCCGGCACTCATTAACGTTTATATAAATATACACACACCAGAATTCAACCATTTTGTGGGTGACAAAATATTTTTAAAATAATATTTTTTATTAAAAATATTATATTTCGAAAGAGAAAACTAAAAAAATTCAAAAACAAAAATTAGTTTTTTCAAAAAAAAAAATATCGCTTTACGCTCCAAACGTGGGTGACAAATCTTGTGTCTAAAATAATTATTTTTACAAAAATTATTACATAAAAATAATAAATGACATAAAAAAACCTTTTATTAAATGTGAAAGAAGAAATATTGTTAACCATAGAAAAGACTCAGAGTTTCAAACAGTTTGTCTGCACGATGTATATATTATTAAATAGCAAAAAATAATAAAACTATATTATTTGGTAATTACATCAGAATGTTCAAAAAATAATATTGATTTATTTGTTTTTAACTAAATTGGTACTTTATTAACTAGTAACACCAATTCAATCAATATTTTATTATCAAGATAGATAGATAGATAGATAAATAGACACTACCTATAACCATTATTAAATCTTGATAGTTTAGTTTTGGTTTTGACGTGTTTCTATGCTTGTGTACCTTTTTTTTTCATTTAAGTTTAGGGAAATTTTTTAACGAGACACTTGATTAATTCATCTTTTCTTTTATCAAAAAAAATATTTTTTGAATGCAACAAAATATAAAATAAAATAGTTTTTAAAATAATAAGATAGTTCTTAATTGATATATATATATATAGACATTTATTGAAGAAACACATTATTTAAAACAGAAATGGCTAGAGTGAACTTTTATGTATGCATTAATTAGGATACTTTCGCAAATGGAGCCAACCCCTTTCGGTATACATGATGAAATTAATTCCATTCATGCTATTATTATAGGGACAATATCATTATTCTTTAATCTCCTTTCTTATTAAAATCAACTAATTATTGTCCTTATTGTTATTAATCCATGCATTCTTTGTTTTTTGTTTTTCTTTTTTTGCTCAATATTTAAATTAACTGATAAATTTTATTGTTTCGTTAACTAAATAATTTAAAAAATTAATTAGATTATAGTAAATATATTCTACATTTAGACCTAATCATTTACTTTTACAGGTAAAATAATAATTAGGAAAAACAAACCTATATATTCTAGGTAAAGTTAACAACATCCAACTTTAGCACACACTTTATTGTCTTGCCATTATCCACCGTGTATACTTGGATCTTATGCCATTATGGTCAAATTTTATTATAAGAGTTAAGTTGTTTTATCTTAAAATTAATAAGAATTAAATACGATTTTAAATCATAAAAATAAAATTTTATTTTACAAATATTCAAATAAATAGAGGTCTCAAATGTAATTAAATATTTAAAGAAAAAAACTCAACTTATAATTGGTTAAGTCATTAAAAATTCATTTTCCAAGAATCAATCTAATTCAATATAGTCCAACGAGTAAATCTCATTATTCTAAAAGTAAAGAGTTTATGATTAAATTTAAGGGTAAAATTTTAATACACATGTTGTGTAAAATTAATTTTATACAAACTTGTGTATTTACACTATAAAAACCAAAATCCTAAATTTCTAACCCTAACCCTAAAAATCTAAACCCCGCACTCTAAACTCTAAACCCTAAATTCTAAACACTAACCTTAAATTCTAAACCCTAAACCCATAAACCTTAAACCCTAAACTAAAACCCTAACCCCTAAAACTAAAAGGCACGTGTAAACTAAAGTTTACATGGCCTGTGTATCAAAGTTTTTTTTTCCTAAATTTAAATAAAAATACTTTTATGTAATAATAATTTAAATAAACCAACCATCATTTTCAGAATTGAACCTATTTGATAATCCATTGAATAAATCCAGTTATTTAAAAATGATTAATTTAAGTAATTTAATATTTCAAGCGTGTTTAATAACTTAAATTTAAAATTTTCGTTAATTTTTTCATTGAAAAGTGTGAAAAAAATTAGTAAGTAGATAAAGATATACAGACTTATCACTTAATAAAAAATATTTTCAACACTTTTATTTATTTTATTTTAACTATATTATATTATCCTATAATATTTTTTGATAATATATCCTATAATATTTATATTTGTCAAACAATCTAATTATATCTAATATTTTTTAAGAAAATATCAAATATATTTATAATTAAAATTCAACAATTAATTTTTTTAATATTTGATTTTTTAATTCATCAAACGACACTTTAAATTAAATTATTTCTAGACCTGATTTCATGTGCTTAGTATAGGCCTACTTTATAATTAACACCTTTGAATTTGATACTAAAAAAACTTTATAATTAATGTTATATGAGTAGAGTAGAAATATTCATGGAAAGGTCAAAAATAATAGTGCCCATTTAAAGCAGCAAGGAATGATGCTCTCTAAAACAAAATTTTATTTTACTTGGAAGCAAAGTTGGAGGTCCACTCCTATGAAATTACTAGCTTTAAGCAAAGTTGGAGGTCCACTCCTATGAAATTACTAGCTTTACTTCAACCACAAGCAAATATATATATATATATATGTATATATATACATATAATGTCACCATAGAATTAGCTTCTATATGCTTCCTCTTTAAATTCAGTTTACCAGCATTGACAATGACTGTTTTTTGCAAGGAACAGGATGACTGCTGTTTTCGGATTAAACCGCCTCTGAATTAGAATAATTGAAATGTGGGTCCTCTAATGCACATCATAGAATTTTTGAAACCGACTCATCACTGAAATTAATTGGAATTCCATCTCCCAGTCTTTACCATCTCTTCCAACATTTGGATCACCAGCTGAAGGAATTTTGAAAACGTCAATTGTATCTTCAAATATGTCAGAAACCGGTCGAATCCGACAAGCAGGCCGGTACTCGGCCAAGCTTGGACAGGTTACAATTCGAGCCTTGGGTGTAGTCCAGTTTTCACCAAGAATCTAAGAAGGAAGCTTCTGCTTTCTTGGGGTGCTTTTTGGTGGTCCAAGATAAAATTAAGCTTCAAGGCAGATACGGACACAATACCAGAACCTATCCCACTTTTGGGATGTAATCCAACAGGGGCTTTAGATTCTTGAAGACAAGAAGACATGGCAGCTTTGCCTTTAAGACTTCACCTTGTGTCCTAGGGACCAGACCAACACACCCAGTTATATTCTCATGAATTGGCTGAAGCACATAAGCATGCTGTGTCATCTAGTCAACTCATAAGCTCCTTGGCATAAGCTCCAATTAAGACATTTGGAATCCTGATATCATAAGTAGAGCAACCCGACTCACATTCTCTAAAGCATTTCTCTGCTCCAGGCAAATCTTTCAAGTTAACTAGTACCTGAATCATATTCAGATACCTTATATTGGCTCTTTTGTGAAAGAGAGAGCCTCATTCGATAAACTTCACGCAAATTTCCCAGTTGGCCATACAATGTATTTAGAAACTGGAAAGCAGAAAGATCTCTGTGGGCATTTCTCTTTTCCAATTCCTTAAGTGCCTTCTCAAACAAGCCAGCATCAACATAAATTGATGCTACATTGCTATATGTTGTCCAATCATCAGTATCCTCAGCATCTCTCTTCATTTCCTCCATAACTCTTTCAACCCCGGAAACATCATTCTTAGCAACCAGAGCCCTCATCCAAACATTATATGAATATGAATCTAGCATGATTTCATTTCTTGTATAATTTCTGGCACCCTTTCAGGCTGGCCAATCTTTGTGTAAAACGTCATGAGACTGTTATAAGACACGGAGCCTAAAGGAAGGTTAAGTTCCTCTTTTCCATTAGAGCTTCTGCTTTTCCGGTCATCTATTCCTTACAGTAACAGCTGAGAAGGTCGCCATAAGTTAGATGGTTCTTTCATGATTCAGGGAGATCAACGAAGTAATTTTCAGAAGCAGGAATCCCTTGAGCATTAGCAACCAAATCAAGATGGATAGCCTGATCACTAACAGTCTTATTCATGCCTCGCTTAGTCACCATCATTTCCTAGAGCTGTAAACTCAAATATTATGATATACACAACCCATTTTGAAAATCCAACAGAGAAAAGCAATACATTCATAAGGCATTGTTAACTTCAAATAAAATGTGAGAAGATATAGCTAATGAAACACAAGGAGTAGAAAAAACAAAAACAGAATTACGAGAAATAAATGTTCATAAGAACATTCAGAACCAAGTTATATGCAACAGGGCACAGTCTCTACATGATTGGACAATTTTAACTTCTAAAACAACAATCAAAAGCAGAATTACGAGATAATAGAAATACACTGTCAATCTTAAAACGCTTCTGGTTCTCCTTCACTTAGTTTTACAATAACCCAATCTTAGTTTACAAGGAGCTACACCAAGTAATCAAAAGTAAAATGAATAAAAGATTCACCAGAAAAAATAAGCAAAGCTTCATATATATTAGAGTAACATACGAAATTCGCATTAAACTTGAGAGCAGGGTAATAGAGCTTACGGTGGCCAAGTTTCTTTAGAGTGTCGTCAACTTCCCATTTGAAGACACGGTTGGAGCTCTTGAGGAACTGATTCAGTTGCTGCCTAACTCTAGTTTCAGAGCTGCCTTCCTTAAAAAGCCTGTGGTGAAGTGCTTCCTCTAAGTACTTCTTCCGCCTTTTCGTCTCATTCTTGGTCCGTCCATCAACGCCATTGATTTGCTTGAGGAGGGGTTAGGGTTTTAGGATTTCTAATAATAATCATACAAACAGAGTTAAGGTTAAATCAACTATTCACTCAAACACCAAAAAAAATAATGCCAAAAAAAATCATAACATTGGATGGTATAGTTATTTTCGCCCGCATTTTTTTAATAATTTTAACATTAGCTTCTTTTTTTTTGAAAAAAAAGACCACTAGTTTTATTAACGAGAAAATACTCAAAATTACAGTAAGGGTTTACAAATTATCGTTGTAAACTAAAAACATAATTTGGACATTCTCCTAAAACTAGCCACTTTAGATCAGACATGAACTATACATGTAAAGGTTATAAACCCATCCAAATACTCGATCAAAAAATAGATACGAAACCTGACTGCATCGGCAAGATGAACCACAAAAGGAGATGAAGCTATTGATAGACCACCGAGAAAACGCAAATCAGAGTCGAGCACCGTGAAAAACTCTTCACAAGCGCAGACCACATATCCAAATTTAAACCGAAGGTCTAGAGCAGGGAAGATCAACAAGATTACAAATAAGCGCCATCTTGATCAATCATGGCGTCGTTAAATTCAACCCTGATAAAAAACATAAAATAAAGAACGGCCAAAACGACCGAAGAGTAGAAGAAAACATGCCAAAAGACAGAGATAAAATTGCCAATAGACAGAGTCAGAAAAACCGTGTCACAAAGACAAAATTATTTTATTAAAAAACTAAAAAATAAAAATAGATCAGGCGGTCGACAACCGGCAGTAAAATCGATATCGCCTCCGTCTATAAAACAAAACTGAAGGTGCTAGGGGAAGAATTGCCGAGTGGCTAAGAAAAAGATTAAGGAAAAGATGGAGAGCGGCTATGGTTTTCTATTAACATTAACTTTTTTATTTTGGGTCAAAACGATCATTTCGTATATAAAAAATATTATTCAATTAACATTAAATAGCTTGAAATGATGTGACAAATCTACATAACAGTGCACAATGACATAATAATATCATATAAATAAATGTGCCGACTTTACAAAATGACACATTAATAAAAAAATTTTTATAAAATTATATAAAATATAAAAAATTTTCTTTTGATGACATATCATCTTATCAAATCATTTCAAACTGTTTATTACCAGTTGACTGATATTTTCACCCGCGCGAAGAGTATTTTATCTCAAAATAAAATGTTGAATGTTAAAATACTTAAAAAAGTAATAGGTGTCAAAAATAACTATTTAAACATTAGAGACATTATGCCAAAAAAAGATAAAGTACACAAATGGTCATTAAACTATCTCAAAAAATTCAAAATGGTCACCAAACTTTCAAAAGTTATATAATGGGCATTAAACTTTAGATTTTGTTACAAAATGGTCACTGAGTCGTTAACTGTCGTTCATTGAATGACATGATAGTTATGAAAATTTGAATAATAACACATTTAATCCTCTATATTTACACATTCAATCAATTTAGTTCTAATTTAACCCTCATTTTTTATGTCTAAATTGATTGAATGTATATTGAAGATTAAATGTGCTGTTATACAAACTTCCGTAACTGTCATGTCACCCAATTAATAACAGTTAACGGTTTAGTGACCATTTTGTAACAAAAACTAAATTTTAATGTCTATAATGTAATTTTTGAAAGTTTAATGACCATTTTATATTTTTTAAAATAGTTTAGTGACTGTTTGTATACTTTACCCAAAAAAAACTACAATCGTTGTTATGTTTTTTTGCACGACCATGAAATGATACATTGTTCATTTCTCAAATTTTCATTAATAAAAAAATACATCAAACAAATTTAGTGACCAACCCATAAATCACCTTATTGGAACATCTTTGAACGGACGAATCTAACGTATAATAGGTTTGGGTAACGTTAAAGACGGAAAATTTTGATACTTGTCCAAAAATTTAAAATGTTAGACTATTTAGGTTGTTTTTTTTATAAATATCGATACTTCTCCAAAAATTTAAAATGTTATAAAAAGCTAAGTATCGATATTTGTCCAAAAACATTAAATATTTAACATAAAATATTATCAAAAAGTTTAATATTTTAAACTATTAAACAAATTTCAAAACTTATCGTCTTTTAACTGCAGTCTAAACCTGTTGTAATCTAGACACCTCAGAACAGCATTGACCCACTATTTTGGATCGGAGTTTAGGCTCGATTGTGCTCCAATCATACAAAGTACAAACCATAGATCCGTTTGGAAATGAACTCCCACACCAACTCTCTACTATATAAAAAAGACAATGAACCATCCCAATAATCAGAGCAGGTGTCCAGGGGAAACTTATTTTTTTTTTTAAATAGAGGCTTAAACAAAAAAAAATTAAATTGAGAATTTAACTAAAACTTTTAATAATTTTAAGAGATTTAACCAAAATTTAACTATAATATTAAAAATTATTGAATATTCAAATTCGTTATTTTTTATATTAATTAAAACATATTTAATATCAAATATCATAAAATACATTAATCTGAAAGTTATATGAATGAACAATATTTCACTAAAATCAAATTAAATAACATCAAATATCCAATTTATTTTCAACATACTCATATTCCTATAAAAAAAAAACTGTCGAACATCAAGGTAATATTACCGCTCGTTAACTTACTACTTCATTTGCTTTTTTCTGTCCAAGCATCCTAGTGCCGTTTAGTTATTTTCCTTAGTTTTATTCTATTTTTTTAATAAAATTTTATTTTGTTTGGTTTTTTTCTTTTCGCATATTTTGTGTATGTATGCCTGTTTTTGTAGTACGATTTACTCTACTCTTGTGGCACCTTTCCTCTGCCTTATGGCACGTTGCTCGCCTACTACTATGATAGATGTAGCGACCCTCTTTTAATTTGAAGATAATGGTTGAAATGTTTTGCGGCATCAAAGGAGACGACACCCGAAAAACGGGATGGCATTCTCAATAGACCACCGTTAAATTTTTAAAACACAGAGTGAAGTCGCCACCGGTCACTTTTGGTAAGTCGGACACCGAAAAGATAACCAGAGATAGGTTCGGGAGTTGGTTACGAGTGGGGAAGGGTTAGCACACCCGCTACGCCCAAAATTGGTACCTAAAAGTTCGCATTATATTTATTTAAGGAAAACAAAAATTCAATTTAATTTGATAATTAATCTCTCAAAATGAATAATAGTTTAAATCAACCTTGGTATTCACGACATTCAAAGGAGATGCCACCCGGAGGCCGGGATGACACTCCTAGCAGAAATATCGGAATAATGAGGCAAAACACGATAATTATTAAAGAAAAATGAATGAATAAATAAATAAATAATGAATAAAAGTAAAAAAAGATAAAGATAATTAAATCTGTGTGATAAATTCAAAACTGGCCTTTGTTTCCACGACATTCAGAGGAGATGACACCCGGATGGCCAGGATGACACTCATAATAGAAACACCGGAACAAGTAAGGCCGAGAATAATATGTATGATGTTTATGTAAAAAATAATATGAAATAAATAAAAATAAAAAAAATAATATAAAAAATATATATTAATGTATATATGTAAATATTATACAGATTATAAATGTACAATAATACATATTTAATACATGAATATTTATGGCATAATATAATATATAATATAAATATACTATACGTACATACTACAAAAATATATATACATATTGCATTGTTATATACATATAATTATATACTATATATCATGTGTACAAATCACAAGAAATAAATACACAAATAATGAGATGCATCGAATATATAAAAAAGAAAAAAAATCGGGGCTGAAACTAATATATTTACACATGTCAGGGATTAAATATGTATTTATACCATTGTATGAAGGTAAAATTAAAAGCATCCGAAATTTTGGGGGACCAGAAATGAATTTTCCCATTAAAAGTTAATAAAATCGGATTTTAGGACCATTTTGCAAAGATTTAAAACCTTTAAGGGAATGCGGAACGAATTTCTCCATTAATTATTTATGCGCGGATCCTAGATCGGGCCGGGTTGTTTATCCGGGTAATGCTCAAAATGGCGTCGTTTTGGGCCGAACTCAGGTGCCCAAAAAAATTCTTCCAGATGCTCCCAATCCTTCCCTGGCCGATCTTGGGAGATGGCCGGTCGCGGCAATGGACCGCCGCTGGCCGCCGGCCGGAGACGTCTAAAATTCTCTGCGGTCGTATTTTTTAACTCTAATCTTATATTTCGAGTTAGTTTTTTCGAAATCCTTCCCTAAATCCGTAGATATAGGTTTGTTTGAAGCTTTTTATTTTAAAAAATAATAATAAATAAAGCTTTTACCTTCTCTTTTCGTTTTTCGGTATTGGTGGACTGAATATGTATTCGAACAATCCTCAAGTGTGTATCTGTTATTTTTCATAAATCTCTTTTTTTATTTAAAAAAACCCTAAATTACAATCGTTTTAGGGTTTAAATACCCGAAAATAAAGGGATTACAACTTGTCATTTTAATGATTACGCCTCTGTTTTTTTTGCAGGTTTGACGGTTGTTTTGGGCGGTGGCCAGGCAAGTGGCCGATGGGCGGTGCGCGTGGCCACTGGTGTCGCGAGTGGTGGCCACGCGCAGGAGGTGAACAGTCTGAGGGCGGCGGCTGAGTAGGCTTTTTTTAGGGTTTTTTGGTTATATTCAGGTTGGATGGGTTGGATTTAATATTGGGTCTGAGTGTGGGCATTTATTTTGGGCTTGGTTAATAAAGTTGGGCTTTGTAATTGGATATGGGTTGACTAGTTATGTAAATGGATACTGGGTTTAAATATTGGGTCTAGGTTTTAAAATAATAAATGGGTACATTGGATCGAGCTTAGTTAAATATCCGGTCAAAAATGGGTTACTACAATAGATCTGCGATCGTGTAAAGATTCTGACGTTGCTCGTATCTGATTTACGATTGTTGGTAGTTTTTTAGTGGTTAGATTCCGTTTTGTGGTTGTTTATTGATGTATTCAGATCTGTTTTGCAAAGTAGCTTGTAAGTTTACTTTGGTTTTCTCTTTACTTCTTTATAATTTCAAAAGTGTCTAATTTGACAGAGACAAAAGAATACTATCGACGGTTACTAAATTACTATGGATGATAAACTTCATAATCAAAAGAATGCTTCGACTGTGATTGCGTCTTTAAAATTTATTTTTTATTTATCTTTATTTAAGTTTTTTATTAATAGGGAAAAATATTAAAAAGAAGGAATCCATACGTAAAATGAAAGGGCACATGGGATATGAATTATGATTATTAACGCCGACAATCAGTCAAACGTTATCTAATGTTTTCGTCATGTCACGTGTTGGCGACCGAACTCTCCCCCACCCACACACACACACACACAGAAAACCGCAATATTTATTAACATAAATTTGAAATCAAAGATTTCCAAATGGAGCATATGAACTTTAATTAATTATAATTTCAAAATAAAAAATTCTCTTTTTAACTCCTTCATCATCATCTTGTACTCAACTATCTCATTTTTTTTTTATAAATATCAATATTTAATTATAGAGACGGACTTAGAATTTCATGTAAGAGAGTACAAACTATCAGGAAATTATATTAGAAATATAGATGTGTAAAATTATAAGAGTTTAGGGAGTACAAAATTAGATTGTCAATAGAAAATACAAAGAAAATATATAAAATACAGGGAAATTTAAAATTTTTAGGGGTGCTGCACGTCCCTGTTCAACTCATTGGTTGATTAATCTGGATCAAATACTGTAAAGACATATTATAAAGTGATCCTCTCAATCCAATTTACTTTATTCACAATGTCAGAATTCGAATCTCTAACCTTACTTCAGAGATCTAATACCCCAACCCACTCAAACAAAAAAAAATCTAAAATCTTCTTTATCTCGTTGTATGCACCACTAACAATTATTAAAAAGGTTTCATCATCTAAATATAAAACTCTTTAAGTTTGAAACTAATATAACCTTTAAAGTTAAACCATAAATATTAGTAATTAAATAACATGATTGGTGTTTAAATCTGTAATAAACCACGGCGTTCAACAATGCAAGGAACGAGGCAAATGCTCACTTATCCTCCCAACAATTAGACATGTAAACGACAAGTTCAAACAAACATTATGTATTATTTTATTCTATAACTTAGATACTGATTTTATTTAATGTCATTTGCTTAATTATAATGTCCCTTTCTATATTTAATTTATACTTAATCTATATGAATTTTCTTTTCAGATGAGAAGCCGACTATTGCAGTTCAACAATAATATAGGTAAATATATAAACAATTAAAGTCAAACATATATATATATATACTCAACATTTATACATATTTTATATCATTCACCGTCCAATAATTAATAATTAAAATGTTATGAACCCAACAAGTGGTCCCAAGTAAAAAAACGAATATTTATCTTAGGAGATTCGTGTTCAATCTCTTTGTCTGCAAGGTGTGTGTATTGTCAATGAGTTAAGAATATGTATGAACATATACTACCTTGTAAGCACCTTTAGACTATTAAAAAAATTAAAAATTTCTATTTATGAATATGAATTTCAACCATTTTAAGTGACAAGCAATTGGTTCGGATTTTAATTGGTTAAATTCATACGTTGAGATATAATTTTAATTCAAATTTAATGACAAGTTCGGATTTTTGAAGTATTTATTAATAGATACTTAACTAAGTTTAGTTGTTCGATAAATGTTTTTAAGCTGTTAACGACCAAAAAAAAAACATTGGGATGGAATTCAATACAAAACAATATAGGTCTGTGATTTTTAAAACAAGTACCTAGAAAGTTTTACTAAAATATTGTCTTGTATTAAATTCCATCCCAATGTTAGCCATGGCCGATCACATAAGCTTCGAATCCTAGTCACCAAAAGCTACGTTTTCCACACCAGAAATCATAATAGTACACGCCTCAACTGCCGTGACATTCACTCGAGAAAAACCGGAGGCTTAAACTAAAGTTTTCAAAAACTTTGAGGGTTTAATTTAAATTTTTAATAATTTTGAGAAATTTAATAATAATTTTAAAAATTATGAGAGTAAATTTAATTTAAAATATTAAAATTTTTGAAACTTAATATGAATTTAAAAAAAATGCGAGAATAAATTATTTTTTTAAATTTTAGGGGTCGAATTTTTATTTTTCAAATTTTTGGAGGGCCATAACCCATAATTCCTTAAAGCTTCCGCCTCTGAAACCATCCTTGTTTAATTTAAACCGATGATTATCAGGACAAGAGCATTCATTCCGTGTAGAAACACAATCATTAATCGAAATGACACGAACAACCTCACTTTGTGTTTTGTGGTTGAGTCGGAGTCGTAGGCAATCCTCGATGGGCCTAAATTGGCTATGGCAGCTGGGGGGATCAAAGTGTTATAGTGGAGAGACATACTGCGATAGCAATCAAGCTTATATGTGGTGGAGATTCGACTGGTTTCTGATCGGCTTTACCGCTTTAGTGCGTTTTATTCGAGCTCTCGGGCATTGAGATTGGGATGTACAATTTATACAAAGAAGACTTGTGATTTTTGTCACGCTTGAAAGAGACGGAAAAATATTAATCTCACGATAAAAAAGTCATGAATACAGGGACAGACGCAAATTTTAAGTTAAGAGGCGAACCTATAAATTTTTAAGGGGGTAATTTATAAAATTTTTAATGGAGACAAAAATAAATTTTTAATAAAAAATACATAAAAAATAAAAAAAAAATTAAATCATATAAAATTTTTAAATTTTTAGGCCGACGAGCGCCCGGTCCATCCCTGCTTGAATAGCCCGTGATATTTTGCGTGACATACCGGAGGGCTCGAAGAACGTGGTTCCACAAGAAGCTGTTGGGCTGCTATCTGCTTAAGTTTGTCTGTGTAACTATTATTTTTTCATTTTTCTTACAAAAATTATATGTAAATAATTCATATACTATTTTAAAATTTAAAGATATAGTCATTATTTTTTAATTTTGTGACATTGAGTTTATGCCAATTTTTGTTTGAAAAATTTTAGTTTCTTCCTTAACTTTTATTTAATTTTACTGTTAATTATTGATTTAGCAACGGTTAAAAGGATAAAATGATACTAACAATTAATTTGTCTAGTGAGATGAGATGTTAGGTCCATGTAACGACCTAATTTTTGGATTAGTGGATCGGGTCTCAAACCGAGGTTGTGGACCTTTATTTTAGAAACCCGAGTTAAGGATATTAAGTTGAGCCCATTATAATAAAAATGTTTGAATTTTAAATAGGGGAGGAAAGATATAAAGGTGAAAGTGGACGGAGAGACAGAGAAGTTAAAGGGAGATATTTTAATCTCTGATCTACGGAGATTCGGTCGTCCGTTGTCGACACCTTTGTCGTCGTTGTGTTCATCTTATCGAGACAAGTTCGCCGATGCCAGCGGCACCACCATCAAAGTCAAGGTCGGAGGGGGTGAGAGAGAATAAGTTTTGGGTTTTTTAGTTGAGAAGGCTCGAGAGCTCGAAACGAGAAACCGAGGCCACCATCGTGCTTACTAGAATCGAGAGAGTCAAAATAAGACTTCGTCGTCATTGTTCGGCCACCGAAAGTTACCGCATGCGCCACCACGCGTTGCCAATGTGTGTGGGCTAAGTCCGACCGAGGGGACCAGCTGGATATAGATGGGTTTCAGTTGTTGGGCTCCAACCATTGGGCCGAGCCGAACCGACCTTCCAAGCCAACCCAAGCCTGTCTACCGAGCCAACCTGTCAAGCTGCACATGCCGAGCTGATCCTAGCCATACCTGCCGAGCCTAGCTGCAGCCGCCAGCCGAGCTGCCGTTGATCGCCGATGCTGACTTTTCTTGAATACTTTACGCAGGGGTTTCTCGACGTTCTGAGTCTGATGGCGCAGTCTGTTTCACGAGATTCGAACCCAGTAAGCTATTTTTACGCGTTTGACCTCTTGAATTAAATAGGAGATGCAAGAAATTAATGTATTTTCATATTCGTATATTTATGAGGATTATTCAGGCTCGAATACCGAATCAAGAGGAGTGTTGAGGAGCTCGAGTAAGGATCTATCGTTAATCGCTTAAGGTTAGTACACCTCGAACTCCTATTGTTTCACGACCATCATAAGTGTGATTGCCTTGCTTGTTAGTGTTTGCAAAATAGGTAGACGATGAATAAACATGTCGTGAGATCGGTATCATGAGACTTGATATACCTATGAGATGCATGATGATGGTATGAATATGATGAGTCTCCTGGAGGCTTTAGAGACTATGCAGGGTCGTTTGAGATGCTCGTATAATTATTTGATGATTGTCTGATTAACTGAAATAATTGTAATGCCTTGTACACTTGTTCGAATAGATTGATGAGATTTGATTAGAATTATGCTTAAGGGTTAAATACTCGATTTAATGATTATGAAGCTGGTAATTAATATTAATTGATTGAATGTGTTAGTAAACGAACTCTAATATCCTGCATAAGCTTTAGAGATCATTTAAGGTATAGTAAACATCGTAATTCAAGGAAATTGTATGAACCTATCAATAGGGTTTCGGTACGAGCTTTGGCCGTACCGGTACGCGATTAAAGGTCGTATCGGCACGGGTCGATCCGTACCGGTACTTGTGGGAATCTAGGATTTCTAGTAAGCAATTCCTGTATCGGTACATGTATGAGTATCGATACCTGAGGGTACCGTATCGATACTCGTGTTTGAGTACCGATACTCGATAGCTAAATAATCAATAAATGTAAATTAAGGGTGGAAACATATGTGAATATTAATAATTGAATTATACCTTGATAAGCGAGATAACATGGATTAATGAAGACAATAAATAAGATTAATTATATACTTCTCCATAATGTATTAACAACTTGGTAATGTAAAATAAATGATGTGATGAATGATGATGTTTAGCGACGATAAGGAGATCCTTGGGATCATGTTGTTTGTATGCAAGGTAGGCATTTGATTGGTTGGGTCTTTTGATTGATGGGACCTGGATACCCAGTGAAAGAGTGTTGCAACACCATGGTTAGAGATACTGAATAGAAGTTACTGATGCTATATGACCCGAGCCTTATTCGAAGATACTCGATGGGGGGTTCCGAGTATGGGTGTATGTTTCGATGGTAGGTGATCTGGCCTCACCCAGAGTGTCAATGCTCGAGGGAGGATTTTGAGCAAGGGTGTTTGTTTCGATGCTATGTGACGCGACCTAACCCAAGGTGTATGTTCCGATGCTACGTGACCCGACCTCACTCCAGAGTTGTTGTTGATATGTGCTTTCGCCTAGATGATCTATTGAGATCTCAGGCTTGGTTGGGTCTTGTGTGCCATGTATGATGTTTTGTTATGTTGAGAACATGTGTTTAGGCGACTAGTGGTAGCGTCATGTGTTTATTTATATCTCCTTATTGCTCGTACTAGCTTGCATGCTTATGTTTATTATTAGCATGAAGTATAGTAGAATAGATGTGTAGCATTGAGCTTTGTAAGCTCAGCGCTCGGAATCGTTGTTTTCGTGTGTAGGTTGATCGTTGAATCGTGAGATTGTGAAGCACTATTGGTACGAGATTCTAGCATGTAGTGATCTTCAGAGTACGATAGTTGTTAAAATTTGAAAGAAAAAAAAAAACAAAAGGAGATATATTTATTGTAAATATATGAGGAATTAGTCTAACACCTTGGACTATAAAGTTACTTGCACCAAAGACAAAAACAGATAAGTCTCCTTTATGGTAAGTAACTAAGTACTATACTTTAGATATTGCCATTAACAATCTCAAGAATTTTTTCCTTTTAAAGCCCTCACTTTTAGTGGTTTGATGCGTTAAAATCTGAGAAATCCCAAATCAAATATTAAATAAATCAAGCTCCTGCGTTTTCTGCCTATATATAACTCCAAATACCCTCACTCCGGTTCACACCCACATCAGTATTTGACTACCAAAACTGAAAAAAAAAGCGTAATCTCGCAGTCTGTTTCGTAGAAGCGAAAATGGTGGTCGGCATTGAGAAGGCAGTTTCAGCCGCGAATTCCGTCGTTTCCTCCGCCAAGAAGACTACCGCTGCTATCCCCTCCGACTGTGTCATCAACTTGGCTCGGTTTGTACTACATCGCCTGCATTGTTTTTTTTTTCCGATTATTTCCTTCCCCTCTTTCGGTAATGGTGGACTGTTACATTGATTGATATTTCACTAAAATCTCACTTTTGTGCATGCAATGCAATCTGATTTGAAAGTGTGATAATGGTTTTTTTTACAGTGGTGATCCGACCATGTACCAGTCATACTGGAGGAGAATGGGGGACAAGTGTACGGTCGTGATCCCCGGTCATGATTTGATGAGTTACTTCAGCGACCCTGGAAACTTGTGCTGGTTTCTGATGCCGGAGCTCGATGATGCAATCAGGAGACTGCATCGTGTCGTTGGGAATGCGGTGGTCGACAACGACCGATACGTCGTCGTCGGCACTGGCTCGACCCAGCTCTTCCAGGCGGTGCTTTACGCTCTCTCTTCCCAAGACAACCCTGACACTGAGCCCCTCAGTGTCGTCGCAGCCGCCCCTTTCTACTCGGTAACCCTCTGATTCACTTTTAACCCTTATTTCGGTTGACTTTTGACTCTTTCGGTTAAGTCAAATCAATGTATCCCACATCTGTCGTGTTTGTTCTTATCGCTTTCATCGAGGGTGGTTCAGGAACGGGGGCCAAGGGGTGTTTCCATGTTTATTATTACGACGTCTTTGCATTAATGGAATTGGTTCCATTTTTCAATGACATCGGGAAACGTTCGCACAATGGGGTTGTCTCAAATGTGGAATAGACAAATCACTGTGGAAGAAATGGGACAATGGAACAAACATGTTTTCTTAAAAACATAATACTACTAATTTTTCCAAGCATATGCATGTATGCATTCTTTTGGATCTTAGAGCAAACATGGTAACATGGGCATGTCTAGTTTCTTAAACCATGTGATGAGTCAAGTCAACCCTAAATTATCTAGGGTATTCAATCCATCAACTGATTAATTAGGATCGAGTAAATTGGACTGCCAAAACTATGTTCTCTTCCTCTTATTGCCTTCCATCCGTTTGATGAAATTCACCTTACCTTGTTGAATTCGCAGTCGTATCCTGAGGAGACGGAGTTTCTTCGTTCGGGGCTATACAAATGGGCGGGCGATGCGTACGCCTTCGATAAGGACGGGGCATACGTCGAGTGTGTCACTTCACCCAACAACCCTGACGGAACGATTCGAGAAGCGGTGGTGAATCGTGAAGGTGGTAAACTCATTCACGACTTAGCCTACTATTGGCCTCAGTACACCGCCATTACTGATAAGGCTGATAATGATATTATGCTATTCACCTTCTCCAAAGCCACCGGACATGCTGGTTCCCGCATTGGGTAAGAATAATCTCTCCGCCGTGAAATAATAATCGAGAGAAAAGTGTTTTGATGATTTTATTTATAACTATTTTTTGTTCTGAAGATGGGCTGTCGTTAAGGATAAAGAAGTGGCTTCCAAGATGGTTAAGTACATGGAACTAAGCAGCATCGGTGTATCGAAAGAATCTCAGCTTCGAGCTGCCAAGATTCTCGAAGTGATCGCCGAGGATTGCGTGAACTCCGGGCCGGAGAAAGAGGAAAACTTCTTTGAATACGGCCATCGTCTCATGTCGGAAAGATGGGAAAAGCTGCGGGAGGTGGTTAAACGCAATGGGGTTTTCAGTCTGCCTAAGTACCCTAGAGATTTCTGCAACTTCAAAGGCAAAGACACTGATTCAAGCCCTGGTAAATGAATCATCATAACCAAATCATCATTTTTGGCACATAATAAACACACCTATTTCATTAAAACTTATGAAATTTGGTTCCTTTTTTCACAGCCTTTGCATGGTTGAAGACCAAGGACGGTTTGAACTGCGACAATCTCTTAAGGGAATTCAAGATAGTCACAAGGGGCGGAACGAACTTCGGGGTCGACTTGGACTATACTCGGATCAGCATGCTGAGTGTCGACGAGGAGTTCAACCTTTTCCTGGAGAGATTGGCTGCAATCAAAGGGACCATGAATGGAAACTATTAGCAGTGAGGAAGAGCAAAAAACTTTGTTCATCTTTATGTGTATATGCTAAGTATGTAGACCTTAGCCCCGTAGAGAATAAGTTTTAGAATGCAGTTTTAATTTCCTAGTCTGGAAAAATGGTAGGGCTTAAGCTTATATATATGGTTTAAGCAGTTGGCTCTATCTAGCCATGATGGTTTGCATGTATGTTACTTGCTTAATCATAATGGTTTCAAATAAACTTTGCAAAATATTTCAGTTTGGTACTTTTATGCCTTCAGGATGATATATAATAAAAAAAATCACCTGTCTCTCTTTTTGTGTTTTTTTATGTCTTAACAATAAAAAGTTAAATTTTAAATTATAAAAAATACACTCTATTCTTAATTTTTTAAACTCTAACCTTAAACACTAATATTACAACCTAAGTTTAATTTTTTTATATTGAAGCATAAAAACGGACGCCAAAAAGTACAAAAAATTTTTATTCATATATATATATAATCATTATCAATGCTTGGGATGGGATCTCTTGTCTCCTACTATTGACATCAAACAGAAGGTAATTTACAGAATAAAAAAAGGGAAATGTAGAAATGTGTGATTATGGTATCTTCATGTTCCTGTTTGCTTGCAGAGACAAAGTAGACAAGTTCTGCCATGTTTTACCAATGGATGCAAATAACTCACTTGTCATCATGTGTAAGAAGACATGGTGTTTCATTTTTTAGTGGGATCCGTGGACAATAATTTAGCTTAGCTTTGCTGTAAACTTGTGCCTGAAGGGTGGCGTCCTCAGGCAGCTAGAGTGGAGGTGGTTTTGTATGGTGATCTTGCTTCGTTGGTACCTGTCGGATGCCTGAGTTCAACCCATGGCTTATATGAAGTTTAGGGCTTCATTCCTTGAATACCTTACAATTTGGAATGATGATTAAGGTCCGCACTACTGTTCCGAATGGTCAGTTTTCTGAATAGAAGAATGAAGCGGTGCAAGAAATTGTTGGTATTTTTTAATAGAAGAATGAAGCGGTGCAAGAAGTTGTCGGTGGAAGAAATTTGTTGGTATTTTGAATAGAAAAAAATATAAGAGATATTAGAAGAATGAAGCGGTGGAAGAAACCTGTATTTATTGGCTTGTTGAACTCCATATACATATATGTGTATATACATATATATTACAAGACCATCTTTGTAAAGAGGAAAAAAAAAAACTAGGAAATTTTCCTAAGTGGCTATGATAGCTTCAAATCTTCCAGGCACAGCAACTAGAAAAATTTCAACAAAATGGGAGTCTTTAAAATCAGAAGCAACAAATCTTACTTGTTTTCCTATGCTTAAGAATCCTTTCAAGTATTCCTTGACAAATATTTAAATTATTGTTGTTGTCGCGTTATATTTATTACGATTACGAATATAACATATGTTATTATAGTAATTGTGGATATCACGATCGTGGTATGAATCCATGGCTGCGACTTTTCCTTGGTTCTTCAGTTTTTGTACCCTTGTGATTCTTGATTTGAGCCATTGTTGAATTGCAGTGGAGGAATTTTATAGTCTATCTAAAACATCTAGGTAAGCTTCCATATATATTAGACAAAAGGTGTTCATATACTAAGCGTCCGTTTGGTTTTAGAAAATATTTTTTATTTTTATTTTTAATTTTCTGAAAATTAGAAAATATGCTTGGTTAATAAGGATAAAAACTTGTTTTCAAAAATAAAAATAGTGAAAATGTGTTTGGTAACTAGTTTTTAAAATAGAAATTAAAAATAAATATTAAATAATTAAAATAAAATATAGTTAGAAAAATACAGGAGTAATAATAATTAGGGAAAATTACATAAATAGTACCCGCCTATTCCCGCATTACTATTTTAGCACCCACCTATTTTTTGGCAAAATAATACCCAACTTTACGTTTTTGTTCTGTTTTGGTACCTGACGGTTAAAAACAAAGGAAAATGATGACGTGACTTATTTTTAATTGGGGTAATAACAGTTTTAGTTCCTAAAATTTATACATTTCTATCAATTTGGTCCTAATTCTATCAATTTAATCATTATCTTAAATATTTGAATTTAAACTGAAAATGCCCTTTTTTTTCTTTCTTCTTCCCCGAAAACCCTAACCCCTCTTTTTCCCTTGAGCAATTTCATCCGTTTATAAGCTTGATGTGCGAAAACAAGGGAGCATTGCTACATGAATTTCCTGCAGATGTGAGAAAAACAATCATACTAACGAGCTATTATTAGGGACCATTCGCAAAATAGTGCAAATAAATGAGGAAATCCGATACTTGTAGCAGCAAAATCCTGTATAGAAGTTGAAAAGGTTGGTCGGGATTCAAAGCCATGTGGACATAAAGCATTTTTAGCATCACCCCATTTCCTAAACAATAGCGTTTTGAAACAGTGATTCCTGTTTGCAGTGACAACATTATTATAAACTCTAAATCTCTTTTTCATTTTTCATTTTCATTTTGTCAAATTTTCAAAAAATATATATAGAATTTTAGTATTTATTCACTTCTAAAGTTCCACACATCGATATGCAGCTTCCATGGCTTTTGGTGTAACTTTGAAATTGTTTGAGCTATCGCAATGGATTGGGACAATTTTCACACGGGTTCTCCACCTTAGACTTCTATCGAATTTGAATGAAATCTTGAGTTAGGGTTGATGGTGGCTCAAGGAAAAAGGGCTAGGGTTGCGGGGAAGAAGAAATAAAATGGGGGGATTTACAGTTTTAACCCAAATATTTAAGATGGTTATTAACTTGATAGAGTTCGGACCAAATTGATAGAAATGTATAAGTTTTGGGGACTAAAACTGTGATTATCCCAATTAAAAATGAATCACGTTATAATCTCCGTTAATTTTTAATGGTCAGGTACCAAAACAGAATAAAAACATAACGTTAGGTACCATTTTGCCAAAAAAAATAGGCGGGCACTAAAACAATAACGCAGGAATAGGTGGGGTACTATTTATGTAGTTTTCTCTAATAATAATAAATAAACAAAATAGATTTAAATACACTAAAGTTTTAAAAAATAGCACTCGAAGGATTCGAACCCGCGTTAAAATAAAGTTAAAACTAAAAATCTATTGTTTTTATATTTTCTACTTTTCGAAAGTATTTTCAATGAAAATAATAAAAACATCTTTTTTATGTTTAACTAAAAATACGAGCCTTACATATTTTTTTAAGTCCGTTCACATTTATAAATGATTAATTTGAGTCCATTTTTAACTCGTCCATATTATTTTTTTTTAAATATTATTATAATTTGAATTATATGTTTAGTAATTTTATATTTTTTTAGTAAATGTATTTTACACTTTTAGCATCAACAACTCAATATATTTTTTTATGTTTACATTATAAGAATATATATCACTCTAAATTTAATTTTTAAATAATACAAATAACATAATATATTGTAAATTTAGAAAGTGATTGGACTCGAGCCTAAGTTGGATCCATATTTACAAAGTTTCACGTATGCAAAATACCAGCATTTGGTATAAGCTTTCGTGACTTTTATATTTTGAAATTTTCAAATTTCGAGCTAGTGTTTTGTAATAGTTGATGTTAAAGCAACCCTCGACTGCCGTTGCCGATCCCATGTCAAATGGTGGAACGATTCTGTGTGTGCTCGGACCTATGATATACTTTCTTCAAATTCCTAAGGATGGGGTAAGCAATAACGGCATAAGATTGAGATTAAAGGTAAAAATGTTGCACTAAATATCTCAAAAATAAAATATTAAACATATGACAATTGGTATCAGAGTAACCCTTCATTGCTAAGTTTGATAAGAGAGAAATCGGCGACATTTTTCTGGTAGCATACGAGATGTTGATACTATACTTAGTTTAGTCAAAGAGACATTTGAGATTAAACTTGAGGTACAAAAATGTAAATCCTTCCCTTTGTACAGCTTTAGGGCATGTTTTGCTTAGTACTCTTGTAATTTTGTCGTAGTCTCTGCTATCTTGGATAACGGATACATACATTTATCTAAAAAAACAAATTTCTGTACCCGTGTCGGTCCTGACCCTTAACGGAAGTAGTTAGCCTTGGCCTACCGTCAACGTTCGGATATCGACGGTATAAATATGGGGGAAACCCAGTGCCAGTGGAAGTTAACAATATGGGCCGACATGCAAAACTAGATTAAAATCCTTTTGTTTCACAAAAAAACAATTTTTTTAAACTGTCTCACGAGAAATTATATCATAAGCCATTTTCGCCACGTCATCTATAAGACTAACTAATAAAAATCATCTATCTCATTATTTTTTTCATGTCATATTTTTTATTTTCATTCATATTTACTGTAAATTAATTTTAAAAATAGTTTTTAGCAAGTGAAGATTCACTTGGTAAAAATATGACATAAAAAAATAATGAGATGAGTAATTTTTATTCAAAATTAATGACCCATGATATAATTTATCGTTTTCCACACATGTCTACTTAGAATTATTATTCAAAACTAAAAAAATCCGGTCAGATTTTCGATTTAACCACCTGCTCAACAATAATTTTAAAAAAAAAAATTAATGAATTTCCCCCGCACATTTTCCTTTTTTAATGGTTTGATGTCAATGATCGAATCACTAATTCTCGATTCAATCGACCAATCCAGTTCAGATTTGACAACACTAACTAGAACCAGACAAAAAAGACCAATCCTTTGAACATAAGGACGAATCCCTTCAAAACAACGCAAACATATCATCTAAACGAAAAGCAATTTTCAAAAATCATTTCCTGTAAAACAGACTCTTAAGCATCATGTGATTTCCAAGTGCTCTGCGCTGACCCATTCAAACAATTAATCAATAACAAAAGAGGAAAAAAAAGATTAAAAAAATCACAGTATTGAATTTCCAGTTTGACAAGGGAAGAAAAAGTTCAAAACTCTTACACACCTATTAGATAAAAAAAAAATTATAATGCACAGAAAGTATAAGATGAAGCAGAAAAGATTTTTCAGGACGAAACACTCTCGCATGCTCTTCTCTTCACAGGGCCTTTGTTATAAACTAGTTTCTTGTATTCTTATGCCCCCAATGATTCAAACTCATTTAAAACTCGGTGAAAAGGAAATGACACCTTAAAAGCAATGGCTATCAAATGAGTCTTAGTTCGTACTCGCCAGCCATTGTAATGTACCGTACCCACGGAAGAGCCTGATAACCACTTTTCTCAATGATCTTCAGATAACGAACCTGTGAAACTCCCGGCAGGGTGAATTAGGAAAATTATAAAAAGAAGACCAAACACTATAATCCCCTTCTTTTTTAATGATTGCTCTTGTTAGCAAATTGAAACAACAATAATATCACTCCGGGCAATTACTAGAGGCAAGAGTTATCTACAGTTGTGCAAAGAGAAAGAGATGGACCCGTATTCTTATAGTTGTATCATTAGCATGCTCATGACGGATATATAGTTAGAGAGCAAGCAAAACTAACATGCTAACCAATCGTCCTTCCTCAAAATAATCTTTGAATGGACATGAAATGTTTGGCCAGCAGGTTATGTTTGATACGCTGGCATCATGTTAGGTAGCTATCTTAAATCCATTCCACCCACCTGTCAACAATTCATTACCACCTTGAATGCCCCACAATCTAGACAGCTTAGCACGCTTGTTTATGACAGTGCATAATGGATCAACCAATTTGATGCCTCACCCAGTTTCAGGCTGGATAATATATGCTATTAGAATTATCTTACATGTGATAACATAAAGCATCTCTTAGCAGTAGCATAATTGTTCTAAGCAGGGTGACTTTCTAAAGTCTAAGCTTTAATTGTCACTCATTGCAAAATAAGCATTATCTATCCAATAAAGAAAAGCTTACATGCTTTCTTTCAATGACAACTGCCTGCAGGGATTGGGTTGAAATTTTATGAACTTTTAAGCCAATTGTTGGGCTATCTTTCACTTTTAACTCTTAGTAAACTATAAAACCCAAAACAAAATAAAAAAAAAGGTTTTTTTATTTGTGATTTATTCCATTTTTTTAATAATATTATTATGATGTTAATTTAAGTTCTCCCCAGGTCAGATAGGAACTCTAGTTCTTGACTGATGAAAGCGTGAGTAAGAGAAAACAGGAAGACAATGGAAAAGAAAATTTCCATTTTTATATCCCTTTGAGCATGAGGTAGAATAGAAGATTCGATCTTTAAAAAAATAGACGATTGGCAAACAGTTACATATGGCATAACCAAATAAACACAAAGGATATGAAGGAATACCTGTATCCCGGAAACGGTAAAATACGGAATCTCAAACTTCACACGAATAGGAGCTTTTCTCTCTTGGGTTGCCTCTTCATCTGTTATGCTAGGAAGAGTAAACTCAGCCCTCAACATATACTCCTAATGTTATGAATTTCAAAATAATTAGTATCATGGCTGGGCAGAGTTTTTTTTAGCAAGTTTGGAGTTGGCAGATGATACCTTCCCACCAGGAAAAGATCTTATTTTCCACATTAAAGCATCATTTTCAGGTGCGTAAGCGGCAGATCCCATTGATGTCCGAACATTTGGACTGGAAGCATCAGCAGGCACAGGAACCATAATCTCAACATTTGTAGCAGTACTGTAAAGAGTAATTGTCTTCATGAGATCTCAGTAATCTAAGGATCAAATAAGCTACCTAGAGATCTGAAAAATATGCAGGAATAGGGACGAAAACCCAATACCTACGCTCCTTGAACTGACTCCTGGCCTTTACCATAATCTCAACACGGCTTCTTGAATGTTTTTCAACTTGAGCTTCCACCCAAATGAGTGGTTTTACCTAAAAGGAGAAATAATAGCCATAATCAGTCATAAGAAAAAAAAAAAAAAAGGAATTGGCAGAAAGACAAAAGGAAAGGGGAATGAAAAATCAATAGAAAAATGGTTCACCTGAGTGCTAAGTCTGTATGTCATGAGATCAAAGGAACCATCGGGAGGTATGAAGGATATAGTCCGGTCATTCTCAAATCGAGCCAGACGTACACACCTAGCCAAAGCATTAATCATAGGGAAATTCGCAACATCATTCAGTAGCTGTTACACCCAAAGCTTAACAAATCATATAATAAAAAACCGTAGTACAAGTAGAAAAGAGTCAGGGTACATACTGATGAAACTTTATGTCCTCCAAATCAATTGCCTTACCCTTTGTTGTTCGTCCTTGCGCCTCAAGCAATACTCTATCATTTAGGCCAAGCTTACACTCGGGCATACCACTTAAAAAGATAATTGAACCCAGATTAAAAAATGGACAGCCTAGAGCAGAATTTCCAAAATGAAAGGATACTTTTTATGCCAAAATCATCAAGAAAAAAACAATTGTTTGGACAATGTCAGCGTGCATGAAGGTTTGAATTGCCTATTATCACATAGCCTAGATAGAACATGCATACATGAACAAGGCAAATTTTCAGAGCTTCCAGCATAACCAACATGAATGGCATGGCAACCAGAAGTTTCAAATGAATGGTGTTGTCAGAAAGGTGCAAAATAGAGATGGAAAGACACCAATTCTCACTTTTAAACTAATAATGCTTTACCAGATTGCAGGAAGTGTATTGAAATTGAGGTCTCATCATATCAATTGTCCACAAATTCAATCGGCATCATTTTCCCCCAGGAAATTCACAAATGCCTATTATCACATAGCCTAGACAGAACATGCAGTATTTGTTGAAATATAAATTTTGCTACATTAGACACACTTTTATATTTCCACTTTAATTCTATTCACAAAAATAAGCAATTACACTTAAAGATAGAGTTCAGTGTATAACTAAAGCACATTCCCTTAACACGAATCATATATCTTCAAACAACCAGAAAACACACCTCAAATAAGTTCTCATCTTCAACGCCCCAACAACATCTGACCTAATTATTTGTCCATTGCTGTTGACAAGTATGTTCACACTTTCTACCACATCCAAAAACACCTGAAAGGAAGAACAAAGCATCATAAGCTAGTGTCTTAATACATTAATAAATAAATCAAAAGAATAACCATTAAAAAGCCACCTACTTCATTCTTCTTGTAGTTTATTCCTTCACTACGCCAAGAGACTGCATTTGTAACAGCCATTGGAGGTCTCTGGTTAGCTTCCATCCTATAAGCATCGGTCTTGATAAACTCACCAAGTATTTTTGCTTCAGTGTATTGAGGGTAGCCAAAATCCATAATCTCGTCAAGTAACTCATACTGGTAGAGGCATAAAAAAGTGCCAATTATAAACCAACACGGTCTAACAACCAACGCAAGAGAAAAGAGTTTGATTTTCACATACCACTACAACAAAGTTATCCCTAAGCGATTCCTCTTCTAACTCCTCAAAATAATGCTTAAAAACCTGAAACATGAATATCGATACAGAGAATTGAGACCATATACTTCATTAAGAAAATGGAAAGAAAGAAAAAACACAACTCAATCGAAAATTTGAAAAATATAAAACACATAAAACTACAATGACCGAATTGGCTTACATCAACTAAACGGTGCAGAAAGAAAAGAAGACTGGCGGCATTGCAATTCTGCCTCGTTGCGATCATCAAGTACACGTTGCTGTGCTGTATAAACATGTACGTTACTCCATTATCATAAACCACTGGATCTTGCGACTGCGGATCTCCCTGTGAACCAAATCAAAGGACAGATTCAATAACACGCTAACCAATTAGAGCACCATCAAATTGAAAACTGATTCGAAGTATAGATAAGCTAAATTCAAACTTAAAAAGAAAAAAAAAGCAATAAACAAAAGAAATATATTTATTCTAAACGGAAAATGTATATGAAATCGAAATACTAAAATTGAAAAGGGATACAAAAAGAAAAAAAACCTCTTTCTCGATGAGTTTGGTGAAGAACCGTTCAGCTTGGGCGGCGGAGACGTCGCCACGGTAGTCACGCCACACCAGAACGCGGCCTTTTATATCTAGAAGAAACAGTGCAGATGCTGCTCCCGCCATTTCTCCTTTGGTTTATATTATTTGTCCCTACGAAACCCCTAGTAATTTTGCAGATCAGATCGGAGCGGTTCACGGTTTCTCTTAAAGAACCGATTTGAATCAAACGCGAGAGGGGAGATCTGAATGAAGGGAGTGCAAAGTCGAGCGAGCTTGTTGAAGCTGAACCATATTTTGGAATGTTCGTTACGATCTGCCCACACATTAATTTACTGTTCTTTATATTTCAGATTTTAAATAGAAGAACCATGGCCTTGCCTTTAACCCTTCATTTTCCGACACCTTTATTTATTTATTTTTCTTTCTTGGTGCCAAATGTTTATGGCTTTAACTTCTGGTTTTTAAACGCCGTCGCTTTACGTCGTTTAAAACTCACGCGCCAATATTGTGAAATGTTTTTAGCATTTGCTCACAGTTTACATTTTAGGATAAAATACATCTTTGGTCACTCAAATATATGTTTAATTACATATGGGTCACTTTTTTCCAAAACTTACAATTTAGTCACTCAATTAAAATTTTGTTATGAAAATCACTCTGTCTTAAATTGAAGCGTCCATCTAACGTGATTTGGTATAATAATAATTTTAGTCTATAAAATTTATACATCCAATTAATTTGGTCTTAATTCGAAATAATTCAAAACTTATTACTTTTGGTTTTGAGAGGGCATAGAACTTTGTAATTCAGAAGCCAGGTTGCGCTAACTTACAAGGTTGTTTGTTCTGAAGTATAAAACTTGTAAGCTAATTTGTCTGTTTACAACGTAATTGAGTAGTAGTATGGTCACTTATTATATTTAAAAAAAAAACTAGCGTTCGACATACGAGTACATCATCATGTTCGAAACCTAAAGCAGATAAGGCAACTTACAGCAGAATGTTGACTCCAACTTCACTGATAATTTTCACCACTTTAGTCAACATATCTGTAAAAGTAATCTCGCGAAATTTAGCAAATGGGATAATAGGATGCATCAAACAATTTTTTGTCAGCGATATTGTTAGGAATTTGGTATGCGGCAAAATAACAAAAACGATAACGACATAGACCAAGACATGCACATGAGATAAGATTTAACCAAAACACTCTTCCAAACATCCTACAATACCCATCTTTACAACGTAGGCACAATAGTTATAGAGATTCTAAAAGTGATTACATTTCTTTAGAGTAAATTCCCCCTCTCTCATTCATTCACGTAATTCAACAAGTTAAACCTAATCTATATTTATAGATCCAAATATTTGGTTACCAAGAAATTTTGTTCAATAAAATCTCCTACCTAAAATAGATATTTACTCATTAAAGTAAATCTTAATTACCAAGTAATCTTCAATCACTAAAATCACAATAAAACTTAACTTAATTATCAATTAGAATTTGAGTTAAAATATAACAGAAATGTCTATATGGTTTTTCAGGCCTTGCAAAATTTAAGTGAAATAGAAATAGAAGGTAACTTGGAAGGAAGAATCGTCCGTGTATTTCTGCGAAAAAACAGTACTGTCAATGAAGGAACAGTCTCGTAATAAGGTACTCTTTGCCTTCTAAAGACTAAAAGTAATGGTAAAAATATCGAGAAATAGTTCGAAATCAATACCACAATTTGGGATTCGAGATCGATTTCCTCAGGCACTCTGGGCTTATTGGAAGCTACATCATTTTAGGAAAATGTGTTATGAATTCAGTTCCTTGATATTTCAATCTATGTTTAGGCCAAGAAATCTACCTATTTCAGCGGTAGGGCAGCAATTGGTCAGTAATGTTGTGAAACTGGGGGCCAAGGGTGGAAAAATGCCTTCAGAATTGTTATTAAGCATCACATCTTGATCAAATGACTGCTGTGTAATTTCATAGCTCAAACTGAGAGACATTTGTGGAGAGTAAGAACCTTCAGAATTGTTATTAAGCATTGCATCTTGATCAAATGACTGCTGTCTAATTTTATAGCTCAAATTGGGAGACATTTGTGGAGTGTATGAATCGTCAGGATTCAAATCACTCAACTCTTGATTGGTTCTGCAGACAAAGTCAATAGCTCTTTTTATATTTGATCTTAAGACATATCCTAGTGTTCTAAAAAAATTGTTTTCTGATTAATCTAATAACATATATTAAAATATTCTGCAAGAAACAAATTGGTAAGTGTAGCTTTTCAATTTTCATATGTACCTAGAAGGAAGTCCATTACTCGATATGAACTCTGATTGTGGAGAAAAATCAGACACAAAGTCTGTGTTTAAAGGTTCAATTTCAGATTCACCCTTGAACTTTTCCTGAAAAAGAGAAAAAAACAAATTTTTTTGGATAAATGGAACTTTATTCATAAACCTCAAAAAGAAAACACCTGTACAAGTCAACTATACCACCCTAAAAAAATCTGTACACTCAAAGAAACCTATTAGCAAATATCCCACTCAGCAGCTAAGTATCTATCTATCGAGCATTTACAATCGATCATTCTTTTTCTAACGTCATGCTTAACAATGCTAAAAATATCAGTCACCAGTCGTGGTCTTTTCCCGTGCAAACGACCATTCCTTTCATGCCAAACATAGTAGTTAAAACTACACCATGCCAGCCTCACAATCGTGGTTCTCCCCTTTCCTACCTGTAACACCTAGTCAAACATACCAGACCAGCTCCCATGATTGAATCACAGCCCACAAGCTTGCATTATCAGTGAGAAAGAGCAAACCCCAAACAAGTGGTCTCTAGATCCTATATCTTCACCACACAGTAAGCAAAGGGGATCTACTTGACAACCCCATCTCCACATTCTACTCTTAGTTGGTAGTCGATCCAACACAACGAGCCATAAAATAAAAGATTGCCTAGGGATTGAGGGACATCCCCGAACAATCCGAAACCATAATACTCTCTCCTTCTTGTGTCAGAGAAGATCCCAAACTTTCCTTGCACCATAATCATCTTGAAAGCTGGCCACCATAGCCAATTCATCTCGTAACCTCATGAGTTTTTTCCGTGCCCAACTGTGAGAAACTTTTGCCTGGGCAGTCCAAACATAACCTCCCTTCAGTACATAATGATTGATCCAGGCTACCCAAAGTGACCCAGCCTGAACATGCAACAACCATATGCACCGTGCCATGCAAGCCTTGTTCCAAGCTATAATATCCCTGACCCCTAATCCACCTTCACACTTGGGGTGACAGATCATGTCCCAACTGACCTGAGCCCCACGAGCATCCCCATCCACACCCTTCCAGAGAAAAGCATTGTAGATTAAGAGTACATCTTTTATACTGCCAAGTAAATACTGTTTCAGATTATATCTTAATCTTCTCCATTTCATGATGTGTAATGTGTTTAGAAACTTGGTACCTTTTAATTATATTTCCTTTGCATGAAGTTTTACATATGATCTTATTCTGGTTGAAAGCCTGATCACCCTAAGACATAGATCTCATTAACGTTGGTTGTTCTTGGGTTATAATTCCACAGCTCTTTTTCTTATATGTTCTCCAAAATATAGATGTAATTAAATACTTAATTCAACAACTGTATTAGTTGATGGTTTATTGGGTTAAAGTGGTTTCTTGTTCTGAAACATAATATTATTAAATTGAAACTCATTAAGATTTTGGGTTTTCACTTTTCAGTGAAAGGGTTGAACTTGATTTGGTTAAGAACTGTATTATGGCATAACCGCTTATGTTTATTTCCTACTAATATAATGAAAGAGTTAAGATTTTTTAATTATGTTATTAGATATTCATTGATTGGATTGAGGGAGCAAATAAAGAAACGTCCACCACTGGCAACAACTGAAATGGTTCAGCAATTTATTAGGGTGAGTACATATGTGGATAGCAACGTTACTTTGTGTTATTAGTTTAATATATTGTACATATTATATATATGCATTTATGTATATGTTGGGATGCTTTCATGGCATTTCGTGCTGCAAGGCCTTATTCTACACTGATTTTATTGTATGCAAATTTATGATGTTCCTGACACAGGAGTGCTTATTTCACAAGGACTGTTGTTTCTTTAACAGGCAAAGGGGAGGGAATCAATTGTTGCAGGATTCTATCATTCAGGCTATGAGGAGCCGTTGTTAATGCTTATGAAAAGAAGAGGTGTGCATTCTGGTTTGGTAGTGAAGGTTAGAACATTTTGTTAAATGTGAAAAATGTTTTGGCTATGGAGTAGAGAAGAATAAATTAGGACTTACCTTTCTTGATATTCAAGATATCTTGATCGATTTAAATTCCAACAGAAATCAACAAGTAACCTGAGCAAAACACTTAAATGATTGATACTGCTCTTATTTAAGGGTGAAGAAGGTGCCCTCTCAATAACTACTAGGTTGCGATCATCAAGCACATCAAAAGGACTTCCTGCGAACTATTGTTCAGGTTTACGTTCCGTTGGCATGGAATCAGCTTATGAAGTGGATGGTTCGTATATAGCTCTGTCTGTAATCCATTTTGAAAGTTGTCTGAATATTTAACAGAACTAAGATTATTAGCAAGATTTTAATGCCATCCTGTATCCTAACATTGCAGGCGTATCACTTCAGAGTTTCAAGCTTGAGGCTAATGCAATGGACTACGGTTTTGAACCAACTGATACTCCAAGAACTGATAGATCGGTAAAATCCGAAAACCCTTTGCTTTATATCCCACTTCCAACCAGGGGAAGATCTAGGAATTTAAACTTGGTAGTTCACCTACAGATAATAAATACAATCGTATATGAGATAAGAGTAGATTGAATAAGTCATCAAAATTACTTAAGATGTTCATAACTGATATGGCAAAAGACCATTCAATCATATATATATATATATATATATGTAAGAGGTCCACTATGATTTAGTTACTAACTCTATTTAATAAAACACATGTATAGAGTAATTCACATTAATCTATACAAATTTTCTCCCTAATCAAATCATTCTAAAACATCACTTTTACAACTAATGCTCTGAACACAAAACATTTTATATTACTTGTAAGTAACTGAAACCATCTAAAATGACTTTCCACACTTTTATATGAATGATCACTAATCTCTATCACCAAATTTTTATCAACTTCACTTTTTTAATGAAAATACACAGATTTGCTAAGAATTTAAGAAATTTATTAAATAATAAAAATCCAGTTAACTTAAGAAGTTTAATTATTAATTTATTTTAAAATAAAAGGGAAATAATAAAGTCATTCAAAAATATATATGAAATTATTAAGAAAACTATAAAATAATACGAAAACCTTAACTTTTGTAGAAAATTACGGGGTATCAATAACTAAAACCGAAGGTTTTCATAAATATTTTTAAATAGATTTCAATGAATTTAATTTTAATATAGATACTAATTATAGATCTAACATTAAAAATAATTATAAATATATTTACATTTATATGTTTGTGTACTAGGTTAATTAATAATTTTAAATGAAGTACTCTACTGTCAACGAGGGTATACATGCGATTTGGAGAAGAAAATGACTAAATTAATGTCTTTTTTAAGTAGTAAGGGTTAAATTTATTGAATTATTTTGAATTAGGATTAAATTGGTAGAATATATAAGTTTTGATGACTAACACTATCATTATACCAAATCTTGTTAGATGTTGGTTTGTATTTTAACATAGGATTGATTCGAGCATAACTAAAACTTTAATTGAGTGACCTAATTGTAACTTTTAATAATTGAATGCCCCAATTATAATTTTAGTAATAATTAAGTGACCTCTGGGGTAGTTTATCCAATTCTTTATGGTAGGTGAAATGACCCACTTTGACTATGGTAGATACGCCCATGCTTCCAACAAACCACCAGAAAGGGTGGAAACAAAACTCTTCTTTTGTCTCATTTGTTTGTTATTTTTGAAACTCCATTGTTATACAACCATGTTTGATATAATATATCAGGTATCAAAGAATATAGAGTTGGGTTTGGCAGCCCTTCACGGTGAAAAAGGGCCGGCATATGACCGGATTGTTTTGAATGCCGGAATTGTTGATCATTTACTCGGATGTGATGGTGCAGAAGACGTGTCCTTAGCTTGGGAAAGGGCCAAAGAAGCCATTGACAGTGGTAAGGCCCTCAAGAAGCTCCTAAATTATATAAAAATGTCGAACAAAGGTAAAATAATGCAGTATGAAGCAGTGCTTGCTCCCTCATTTTTTCGGGGCAGGGGCAAAATAATAAGGCCGCGTTTAGTTTACGGAATATAAAATTATCTCTGGGAATGAAATTATTGGAATGAAACATTACCTGACACATTACTAGGACCTTGTTTGATTATTTGGTAAAAATATAAGATTGCAGTGTTTGGTTGAAGGAATATAAAATTAATTGGAAGCAAAATTTACCAACTTATCCATATGATATGTTTTCTTTTTAACTAGTTAAACTTACAATTATTAAATTAAAAATATTTGCATAAAAAATTTATAGAACTATTTTCGTTACATTATCTAAAATTTGTAAAAACTTTATATTTTTAATATAATTAATATATTAATTTTTTTTTAAAAATGTTTTATATTTATATACCATTATTCCCTTTTAATTTTTTTGAACCATAAAATACTAAACGTTTAATATGTTTAAATTTTTATAACTTTTGACCATTTATCAAATAAATTAAAGTAAATAATAAAAATAAATCTAAAAACAGTAAAAATGATAAAAATAAATTAACATATTAATTTTTTAAGATAGAAAATATCTTATAAATTAAATAATAAAATTAATAACATCAACTCGTAACGCATCCACTCTCAAGCAACATGCAATCTCAACATATAACCCTAAAACATCATAAATACAATATTAATAAAAATATGTTAAATATTATAAAATTATTTAAATATATACACCATCATTTATATATTAAACCAATATTAAATAAAAATATTTAATAAATTTACATCATAAATAATTACACCTAATTAAAAATACAATAAGGATCAACATGAACATAATTCATTATTTTAAGGGCAATATTGTCCAAAGAAGAGGGAATTGTATAATACCTAAAAAAAATAAGGGAAATAGCATTCCCATCATTTGAAGGGAAAGAGTCATTATTGAAAAAAGAATAATACCTCATAATGAGAATTTTCTTAAATTAAATATGAAAATGTAAGTCTAAAAAAGATTATTATCTATGATAATCATCTTTTCAGCGAACTAAACGCACCCTAAAAATATTAAAAAAAAGAGAAACGGGTAGTCTTACAGATTTCTCTGGGTTTTAATTACCTTCTTTTTTTTCTTAAATAATAGCATTGGGATTTTATAACTTGAATCAAGAATTGATTTATTAATTTAAACTAAAGTTTAAAAGAGCTTAAATAAAAACAGTTCTTTTTTGTATAATTATCGGTATCCAACTTATTAGGTAACTAATCTAGAATTTTAGATTGATATTATATATGTTCAATTATGAGGGAAATCCTTTCAACCCGATTTGCTTTATTCCAATGTTATGATTTAAACGTCTGTTTTTAAACTCTAATATCTTATCTCAGTAGACCAATTAATTTTTAGTAATGGAATATGTTTTAATCTTTCTAAATTATTATTCTCATTACACTATTTTAGTAAACAAATAAATAATACCTAATATTTATAAGAATTGATTAAAAATCTCCATCAGCAACGATATTATAATCAGTGCTGCAGAAAAGTAACTGCCGTCCTTCATAAGACATCTAGCACTGATTTTGTCAACAAACTAAATATAATAAATAATATTAATACCCCAAAAAATTCTATTAAAAAAAACAATGATCAATTCATGAATGTTGACCAAAATGCCCTGCTACCATTGCCATATCAAAGATTGGAAAACACCCGTTAAGGATCAAATATGAACCACACTTGGAGTTTGGTGAGAACGACCAATATGAAATCCCCCAAGGTTCAATATCTACCAAGAACCCACAGTTTGAAGCTACACCACACTTCTTCGATCAATTTTATCCTTTTTGTCTCTTGTTTTTTTTTAAAGATAAAACACCCAAAATCCCACATTTTTTTTTAAATGATCCAATTTTCAGTGGTTCCGCTGCTGCCACTGCCATTCTTAACTCATTACCACACTGCCACATCTTTTATATATATTGCCTTCTCCCTGACGTGAATAGTCTACTGACACTTGCAACTTAACCAACTCCACCTCGGGATTTCAGTTCCCCAGGCCACTTTCGTTTCTGCAGTTTCTGGTTGAGTTTAAGGATAATCTGCTTCGATTCTGAGTTATTTATGATTAATCGAGTTTGGGTTCTGAATTTTACATGATTTATGTTTTAACTATGTGATTGTTTTGATTTTTCTATATGCATTTTTCTGCCTGGATTTTCAAGTATTCTGGGGTTGGAATCCTTATTTAGTGATAATTGCATTGATCCCAAGAAACTTTCTTTAATTCCTTTTAACCCTTTTTGTTAGCATGCTTTTTATTGTCAGATGTGATTTAGAGCCGGGTTTTTTTTATAGTGATTATACTGTAAAGTTCAAATTGTTTTGGCGATTTTTATTCTCATTTTGGAACCTGGAAAAGGAACTGATTTCTTACATAAAAATCAAAATGTTAAATTCGACTTATGGTTTAAGGTTTTCTTACAGGTTTGAGTGTTGAATCCATAGATTGATAGGTTTAAGGAAGGAACTCGGGTATCATGGGTCTTAAGGGATTGGACTATGAGACACTGAATGAAAAAGTGAAGAAAGTTCAGTATGCAGTCCGAGGCGAGTTGTATCTTCGAGCTTCTGAGCTTCAGAAGGAAGGGAAGAAGGTGTGTTTCTGCTTGCTTTCTCCTTATTTTATTTGACCAACAAGCTGAACAACTAGTTGGCACAGGACAGGAGTTTATGTGTTGGTGATTTTAGCTTTTGTAATCAACAGAGAATGTGTTAATTCTGGTTTCCTACTTATTCTTGGTTGGGGCTTTTGAAAACCTTATTGTTAGATATTTTTGAGAAATTATCATTATTAGTATAATCACACTTTTGAGCTAAGCTTATAGTACTTGTTTACCGCACAGAGCTTGTTCTTGTAAGTTCTTCGGTGACTTCATAGAATTCAGTGATTTGGCTACTAGTTTCCTAATTCAATGCCTTCCTTGATGAGTTGATTCCTATATTCATCTTTTGTCTGATTTTTTCTCAAGGACCGGATTCTTGTTGATGGAGACAATTAAAATGTCTGCATGAACCTACATGCAGTATATGAAATCTCTATAGTTTACTAGAGTCCTGTATGTGCTGGGAGAGTGCATTTCCATGTACTTAATGCTTCTCAGGAAGAATGTTTTTTAGAATTTTACATTTTTGATCTTTTGGGAAGTTTGGGTTGATCACTTTGCATTTGATTAGTGAATTAAGCTCTACAAACATGGTGCTATTAGATTTTCAGTCACAAAACCGATGCGGATATGTTAATTTGTTTCGTGGCTTTATTTTTATGTCTGCAGATTATTTTCACAAATGTTGGCAACCCTCATGCTCTTGGACAAAAACCACTGACTTTTCCTCGCCAGGTATATATATAAGTTCTATGTATTTCGGTTTCCATCTGTTGGAGTTATTCTGTGCTTTGCTCATTCAGTTGTTAATAGCATGTATTGAACCAACAAATCTGTGCTACTGCAGGTGGTTGCTCTGTGCCAAGCTCCATTTCTGCTAGATGATCCTAATGTAGGACTTCTATTTCCCGCAGATGCAATTGCAAGAGCAAAACATTATCTTTCGTTGACTTCTGGCGGTCTAGGTATATCGTTGAGCTATTTATGCAAAAATCATTGTTAAACCACCTGAAATACCTCTCGTTTACACTTTGTTTTCTTCCGTCTGTATACTTGTTAAAGAATCTACTAATTTAAATTTTTATCTTTCCATGTTTTTTTTATATTTGAGATTGCCAAGGTTTTGATTCCTATACACTGGAACTTAAAGTCCAACATTCTACCTTAGACTGCATGACAATTGGCAATTTTTATATTGTTGTTTATTTGAATTATTTCTCTATTTTAGTTCTTACTTTACAAGTATCCTATTATACCTTATCTATCAACAGTTGCCAAAGGTTTTCAGAATTTAAAGTAATTCGAATATGATCTCCAATATAGATAACGTTTGTTCATTCACTATCTATCTAGGTGCATACAGTGATTCCAGAGGTATTCCAGGAGTCAGGAAGGAGGTAGCGGAGTTCATTCAAAAGCGTGATGGGTATCCTAGGTGATAATCTAGATGCTAACTCACAATATCATCTTTCTTACAAACAATTTCTCATTTTTGGTTCCAAAGTTGTAAGCTTAGTGGTTGTTTGCTTCTTTTTCCAATGGCAGTGACCCAGAACTCATATTTCTCACTGATGGTGCCAGCAAAGGTGTGATGCAGATCTTGAATTGTATTATCCGCGGCGAAGGGGATGGAGTAACATATTTTCCTGATCCATTTCTCTAAAAATAATTTCATCATCTGTATCATCTTTTCTTATTGTCTTAGTTTGATTTCTTCGGCCTTATAAATTATAATTTAGAGATTTACTATGTTCCCAGTTTATAATTCTGATGATAAGTTGTATTCTATTAAAAATTTTGCTTTGCCAGATTTTGGTTCCTGTCCCTCAGTATCCACTTTACTCGGCTACAATATCGCTCCTTGGTGGTTCTCTTGTTCCATACTACCTGGAAGAGACTGCAAACTGGGGGTTGGATGTTAACAATCTTCGCGAATCAGTTGCTCAGGCTCGCTTCAAAGGAATAACTGTCAGTATATTTTTCGTTTTGCTTGTTTACAAAAGAATTCGAGAAACATGGTTCGAAACCACACAAACATCACAATTGGATGAATTGATGTATAAAAAGTGGTCTGCTTAAGAACCATTAGCGTATATAACTTGTTTGACTAAATAATCCCATTCTGCATGTTGGGACTTAAAAATCCGATTCATTTTGGCTGGCACCAAACGGTTTTTACTTCCCAAATTTATTTTCTCAACTCGATTTGCAAAAGTTGTTTGCTACACATCAATTCCTTTTGGATTTAATACTACAGTACCTATTTTTATTTTGGTAAATGAATCTTTTTTATGTCGTATATGACCAGGTGAGAGCAATGGTGATTATTAACCCTGGGAACCCTACTGGTCAGTGTCTCAGTGAAGCTAATTTAAGAGAAATAATAAACTTTTGTTACCAAGAAAACTTGGTGCTACTTGGAGACGAGGTTTATCAACAGAATATATACCAGGACGAGCGTCCCTTTATCAGTGCTAGAAAGGTAGATTCTATCTTGCTGTTAGATCAAACGAAGTCTGAATGTTCCTCGTGGAGTGTTAATTGTTTCTAATTGCATATATTTTTCCTTTTACCAATGGAAGGTTTTGATGGACATGGGGCCTCCTGTAAGCAAGGAAGTGCAGCTTGTTTCTTTCCACACCGTGTCCAAAGGATATTGGGGTGAATGTGGGCAGCGAGGAGGATACTTTGAGATGACCAACCTTCCTCCCCAGGTTTGCGTCGTTTTAACTTGCTTTAATGAGTGTTTTTCAGAGGGAGCCAATAATTCCTCCTCAAATGTCAATACATGGTGCATTGTAAAATAATTTTAGCACCATTGCTGTTGAATTTCCATGTTAAAAAGGTATAGTAATTTCCCAACTTTGATGATGTTGTTAAACGGAAAACACAACTAAATTTCTTTCATATTCACAATCATATACTTTCTTCTTTCGGGGATCGAACGTAATATGGATCCTCGAATGGATGCTCAGTTCAAATTTTCTTTCCTGGTCTTATATTACAGACAGTTGATGAGATCTACAAGATTGCTTCAATAGCACTTAGTCCTAATGTTCCTGCTCAGATATTTGTGAGTTACATGTCATTCTATTTTCTGTGACTTCGAGCACTTTTAAATTTCGGCTATGGTTCTCTTAACCGTAAGATAAGTAAGCTTCCTCTTTTCTTTACAGATGGGACTAATGGTCAACCCACTCAAACCTGGGGATATTTCATATGAGCAATTTATTAGGGAAAGGTATGCCTTCTAACACAAAGTTCCCAAAGACTTGGTTAATGCACGTTTTTCTTTCTGGTTTAATAAAAATGGAGGGTGCATTTTTCCAGTGTTCTGTGTTCATCGTGCTAGCATTGATTAAACTAACATTAAAACTCGCAGCCAAGGAATCCTTGAATCCTTGAGAAGAAGAGCAAGGATAATGACTGATGGATTCAACAGCTGCAAGAATGTGGTTTGTAATTTCACCGAAGGTAAATCTTCATTGATATCAACTGGTCACTTGAAATCTTTTATGTTCTGCTATTGTTCATCGGTACTTTCTTCTTGGTGATGCCGATCCTACAGGCGCCATGTATTCTTTTCCTCAAATACGCTTGCCTCCGAAAGCAATAGAAGCTGCCAAGCAGGCAGGAAAGGTCCCAGATGTTTTCTATTGTCTCAAGTTGTTAGAAGCAACAGGCATCTCCACTGTCCCTGGTTCCGGATTTGGACAAAAAGAAGGGTACTTTGAAATTAGAAAACTTCTTCTAAACTTACCCTTCTCGGGAATTTACCTTCCGCTCATGTTCGATGATCTGCATGGTTCAGTCATGCTATTTATTTTGATAGTTTTACAAGAATGCATAAATGTTATGCTGTTTCTGACAGGGTGTTCCACTTGAGGACAACGATTTTACCTGCCGAGGAAGACATGCCTGCGATCATGTCGAGCTTCAAGAAATTCAACGACGAGTTCATGGATCAATATGAAGATAACTGGAGTCACTCAAGGATGTGAAGCATGTTTCGAAGTGTCGCGGGTACCGTATTTATTATATATATTGATTTGCTGTTGCAGGCCACTCTACCATACATGTTGAAACTTGACTCATGTTTCTTCTTTTCCTTGAGCTGTAAAACTTCATCCTACTCAAGATTATATTTCTACTACTGAATTATGTATGGTTTTAAAAAAAATAGATCTTCAGTTTTTTTTTAATTCTAATTAAACCTCGAAGTTTTTGAATGCTTTTACTTAGGTCCCTTAATTTTTTTTCATAATTCTCACTAAGCCTCAAAAAATTTTAAAAATCCTACTTAGATTTCCAGGTTTTTTTTTTTTTTAAATCTCATGAAACTCCTCAATTTCTTAAAAAAAGTATCAATTAGATCCCCAGAGTTTTGAAATGTTTAACTAAACCCCCATTGCCAACATCCATCACTCACTGCAGATGCTCAGGTTGAGGTTTGAGATTTGTTGGGTGTCAAATTGTCTGAAATTGTTAAATGTAATTTCATCGTACATTGGCTGGCTCTGACGGGCGGTGAGTGACGATGTAATTACCTAAATATTGTACATTTTTGTCTGCTTTATTCCCCAACTAAGGGCTCGAGATTAGAACGAGCCGAATAATTAAAAATCACGTGTTTTCAACCAGCTTCTGCACTTGATTTATCTCCAAATCTTATTTTTAGAAATGCTGAAATTTTTAACTTCTCTTCAAACCATCATTCTTGTCGTTTTCCCCTAAAATCTCGTTCTAAAATCAGTCCTCAACGAAGCAGCATATCTGATTAGCCGGCAGTACTTTGACCTCAAATTCCTTTTTTTATAGTTTAAAAATTGGATAAAATGCACCCATTAGTCATTAAATTATGAAGAAAAAAAATGTTTTGGTCATTCATCTTTCAAAAGTTAAAAATCAATATTTAAATTCATGTATTATTACAAAATGACCATTGAACATTATAAAATAATGTAACGATTCAATTGATTTAATTACATTTTGTAATAATTTGATAGATTTTATAATCATCTCAAAGATAAATGACGAAAATATTATTATTTATCTCAAAGATAAATATTATTATTTATCGTTTACAAAATGACCCAAAATAGTAATAAGCATGAATGCATGCATGCATCATCAAACTCTTCGTTTATAGACTTCTAGTCCCCAGTACTAATGCTGACATGATCTTACCATAATTTTATTAATTTTTAATCTTCTTTGTCAGAAGGGATAAATTATGTCCTTCAAAACTGCAGTTTTCCCAAAAACCGAAAAGGACTATTTCCATAATTTCCATTTAAAATTATTCAAAAAACAATCCTTTAAGAACACTCAATTTCTCAATTAAGTCAGACTAATAGACATTTTATTCTGGTTTAAGTTAGAAACATATCGCAATATTTTTTTTACCCTTTCAAATAGGGTTGAGCTAGAAAAAGAGCTGAAAAATCGATACCAACTGTTATATTTGAACGATTTATAAGAGAAATTTGTTATTATCTTAGAATGAATTAAATTCTATTTGGACACATTTGAAAAATCACCATGTAAATAGATTTGAGTGTAATTATATGATTGTGATGTGTTTGGACAACTATCATAATTTGTGAGTCTCGTTGAATCGAGTATAATTGGAGGCATGAGCGAAGTCGGAAAATTTAGTTTGGGGTGTCAGAATTTAAAATTTTTATGAATGATTTTTTTAAGTAAGTGAGAACAAACAATGAGTGTCAATTTTCTTTTAAGGGTGCTAATATTCATTTAAAGTCGTATTAATTTTATTTTTTAATATTATTTTATATTAAATTTATATGTATATATATAATTCTCCAAAATTATATTACTTATTCTCTATGTTTCAACTAGAAGTAAAAAAAATTACAAACCAACTATTTTTAATCAAAAGTATATTACTTCAAATATAAAACAAGAGGGGGCTATGACACTCTCAAACTTTTAACAATTAATAAAAGTAAAATCTAAATATTAAAATTTTAATAAATTAAATAAAGTTCACATAATCAGTGGTCGATAATCAGGAGCGAAGCCAAATATTTATTCAAGGGGTGTCATTTTTTTAACGGTATTTAAAGAGGGTTAATTATTTATAAAAGGGTGTCGTTTTATTTATAAAGGGATATTATTTTATTTACAAAAAGAGTGTCATTTATATATATATATATACAAATTATATAGAGAAAAAAATTTCCAAAAAAAATTGGGTATCAGGAGACACCCGTTCTATAACATGGCCCCGCCCATGTTGACAATAATAGGACAAGAGGGAGCCATTACACTTAATTTTTTAAAAGAAAAATATTAGACTCCTTAAACTTTTAAAATTTAATTCAGTATCTAGAAATTTTTAAAATTCATTATATTCAAATTTTAAATATTTTTAGTTAAATCTACTCCAGTTTTTTTATAAATTCTTATTAAATATTTCAAATTTATTAAAAATATTAGTTAAACTCTAACTTTCATAAAAATAAAAAAAATTAAACTTTCTATTTTTTAAGATTTTAAACAAATCCTACAAACTCTTTCATCGAATTCTATCATTGTGTATACCGCAAAGTAATTCCTTACACCATGTCATACACAAAATATGACACCTTAATTTCCAAGTTACGCCTGCACAGAAATGATCAAATTGACCAAATTAATAATAATTAAACTAAAATATATAAAATATATGATAAAAAAACTAAAATTTATAAAATCATTAAAATAAAAATATGAAAATTATACACATCATCACTCATGAATAATTTTATTTTTTTATCCCAATAAAATTATTTTTTGTATTTTAAAATTGTTTCGCTCCACTTTAAAAACTCAATAATTTTTAAAAATTAAATTTATTTTTTTACTCTTCTTTAGTTTTTCAACAAAAACAAAAATTAACTTTTTAAAATAAAGAAAAACTTCAATACACAGTCTGCGTAAACTAAAGACTTTTTAGTTTTAGGAGTTTAGTTTAGGGTTTAGAGTTTGGGTTGTAGAGTTTAGAATTTAAGGCCATTGTTTAAAATTTAGGGTTTAAGGTTTGGGGTTTAGTTGTTTAGGGTTTATGTTTAATTTTAATTTATAGTAAAAATAGGTAGGCTTGTGTAAAATTTATTTTACAAAGTTTGTGTATCAAATTTAAACCCTTTAAAATAAACTTATCATTTAAATTATTTTATATTATATAATTTTTTTAAAAACTTCGTAAAAAATCATCAAATGATAATATAAATAAAACGAAAGGAGTACAAAACGGGAAATCGAACAACGAAATATGTCAAATTAAACAGAAGGGGGCATAATATAAAGAATTAAATAAAACAGGAAAACCATCGGTGATCCCATTGTCATATCATGCTGCATATGACCTTGCACCCAAATTTTGGCGCCAAAATCCAAGTCAATCCCTAAACCCCAATTTAATAATAATTAAAAAAAATCCCCGAAAGCTACCCGCGGTCAGCTATTTTCACGGGCAAGTTGTTTTTGACGTCTGTCACTCAGTTTTTTATTATTATTATAAAATTATTTTAATACATAAATTGTATAAAAAAATTAAAATTTTGTTATTTAAAAGCTTGATTATAAAATAAATATTTAAATTTTGTCATTTCTTATAATAGGTGTCTAAATTATTTTTTAGCTGAAATAAGTGCTAAATTTAAATACCCAAATTTTAAAATTGACGTCATTGTTACCGTCAATAGTTTTGTCGGACTTCACCACCGCCGTCGTCAAAATATTCCGCCTATTTTTCCCAACCACCTATTACCGGTAATCGACAGGAGGCGTGCCAATCGGACAACGGTTAAAGCCTTTCGTTTCGTCGTTCGTCGTCCGATTGATGCACCTTTCGCCGGTAACCGGCAATGGGTGGTTGGGAAAAATGGGCGGGCGAATCCGACTCCAACGATAGTGAGGTCCGGCAAAACTATCGGCGGCGACAATGACATTAATTTTGGAATTTAAGGTTTTAGGGATTTGGGACTATTTTGTAATTTTTTAAAATTTTGGGATATTTAATTTAATTTATTTTTAATTTGTTTTTAAAATAAAAATAAAAAATAAAAGCCATGTGTCAATCTATAATTGGGTAGTGTTTTTTTTACAGATTCACTTTAAAACGGACAAAAATGAAATGTTAGGCACTTATTTTAGCTAAAAATGGTTTAGGCATCTATTTCAAAAAGTGGCGAAGTTTGGCACCTATTTTATAGTTAGGCCTTATTTAAATTATAAACTTTAAAATTTAAATTTAGAAATTTAAGACCAATGATGGAACTAACATTATTTATTGAGAGAAGCATTTTAAAATATTTAAATCTAGAGAGGTAATAATATAAATTATTTTACAGGGACTAAAATATAATTTTACCATTATTTTAACTTATTTTTTTTTAATTTTCGGGGGTCATAGCCCCCTCTGTCTCTATTAGGTATCAACTCGTCTTAAAACCTTATATCATAAACTCTAAGCCATAAATTCTAAACCCTATAATATAAGCATTAAACATTAATCTCAAACTAGATCTATGAAGTCTAAAATTAACAAAATAATTAAATATCAAAATATTTAACTTATTGATATTTACTAATTAATCTAATAATCATAGATACTCATCTATTTCATGTTTGTGTGAATTTAAATATCGATATTTACCTTAAAAATATTATTGCAAATATTTTGCTTATATTATTATTTTTTTTTAAAATAGTAATTGAATTTGAAGAGTGGTTTGCTAACGTCATGTCACGAGTTTCCTCGGGTTCCCTTTTTTTTTTCTCTCTCTCTCCCTGATCGGTATAAACACAACATTCAACCTTTTTCCCTTTCGATCTGCCCCCATTAATTTCCCCTTTTTGTTTATTTAAACCAAAATTTCAATCCCTCCCATGTCCTTCCTTTCCATCATGACTTTCCTTCTCCTTTCCTATTGATTCCCTCCCTCCACAAAAAGAGAGAAAGCAAAAGTCCCATCTTTCTTCTTTATTCCCTTATTCCATTCCAGGTATATTTATAGTCCTCTTAACTTGGAACTTCTGGTTTGGAGGGCCAAAGGATATGGGGGTTTCCGGGAAGCCTCAAGTGGATGAAGTAGTAGCAGGAGAAGGGTTAGAATCCGATGCCAAAAAATGGGTCATTGCCGGAATCTCTCTACAAGCTCCATTGAAGCCTGTTTACACGAATCCAGTGGATCATCACAAATATAAAGAAACCACCTTTGAAGATAAAGAAGACGAAGATTCATGTTCCGGTTCCACCACTCCGACGGGACAGGAAGCCAGAATTCCGACGACGCTGACGTGCCCACCTGCTCCCATGAAGAGAAAGCCTTCTTTGAAGTGTAATTACGGAAGTGTTAGAGAGTTCTTTACTCCACCGGATTTGGACACCGTCTTCATTCGCCATGTTTAAAAAGACTTGTCATGTGCTTATCATTTTTTGTTTCCATTTTAGGGTATTTTAATGGCAGTGACCACTGGAAGTTTACGTACAGAGGGAATTCTTAAATGAATAACATGTCGGAATTTAAATTCTGTTTGAGTTCGTTTTTAAAAAGCTTGTGTTAAATCTATTTAGCACTCTCTGGGTTTTAGTTTTTATTTTCCAGTTTATTTGATCTCTTGCTGCTGTTGTTTTTTGTTTGAAACGGTTCATGTTCATGGGGGGAGACATGCAAGTCAACATCCAGCAAAGGTTATACAACTTGTGCAAAAGTTGGTAAAAAAAAGTGTCCAGACTCCAATGAATTAGAAATTTAAAGTTTTTCAAAATTTGCCCTTTGTTTTAATAACCGAAAAATGATAAGTCCTTTGCAAAGGGTAAAGAAGATGCTGCACGGATGTTTCCATATACCAGCTGATTGACTGAGACAAATCCCCATAAAACGCTTAGCACACAAGACCCACTGCGGGGAGTCTCCGCCATTATTCCTTCTTTAGACTTCAAGCTTGTCTTTTCACTACCCATATTTTCTTTGTTCAAAATTCGAACTCGAATTCTCTGATTCGAAGTCACATCTAACTCTTGTGATAACGAGAAGATTCTTTGTAATGCTTTTCACCTTTTTATGATACAACTCAATCTCCCCCTACAAAGAAGGACAACACACATGTGGTGAGACATGGATTAGAATCCTATGCAAGGGTTTGAATGGACCTTGTTTACGCTCTTTCAACACCCCCTCAAGTTCTACGGCACCAATAATTGACGATGTCACTTGCATTTGCATATTGTCACGTCCTAAACAGGTAAGAGATTTTAATTTCATATCGAACGAAAAGTGAGATCTTAGGATATAAAAACAGTGACATTGTATATTTTTATCAAACATGTCTTGAGTACTTTTTGAGTTGGGATAACCAAAGTGGAATGTCTATTAAAAAGTAAAAAGGGTTATTGATCCATTTGTTTAAAACCCAAGAATGTGCAGGCATGGTTAAAAAAGTGACAAGGGGGGCTTAACTTTAATCTGGGGTTTCATCATTTATAAATCGGGATCGGAGCTTTAAGATTGAAGCAATAAGGTTCCAACAAAGACTGCGAATATCTTGTTGGCGTCTAGAGAGATCATATTATTTCATTAAACTATTACCCCAAATGGTCATATACTTGGTGGTATTATTGGAGACCCACATGGGAGGTGGGTGGCTAATTTGTTATAAAAAGAAGGGTTCCTTTTAACTAATACATTCTTCTTGTGTCTGTTTTTCACTTGTACCATTGGAGGGGACAAGGGAACAATGGGGTAAATCATGTAAGAATATGCTGAGAATTAAGATAAATGATTTACTGCATGATCTAAATTGACATGATAGATGTAAACAGGGTCGACGAACGCAGGATTTTATGTAAAGAGACGAACTTATAAAATTTTAGGGGACGAAATTAAATTCTAATAGAAAATATATAAAAATAAAATATATATATATATGAATTTTAAATTTTTAAAAGGACAACTGCCCCTCTAGCCCTCCTCGGTCCATCTCTGGATGTAAAATAAAGGTCAGCTTTGAATATGGCATATGCCACCTAGCTAGTGGTATACATATTACATACAGTAGGTCTACTGAAATCCCAGTATATATATACATCACGTGATATCCACCATAACCTACTGCAAATCATATCTAGGGGTGTGCATTCGGTTAATTCGGTCGGTTGCCGAACCGAATTAGCCATAACCGAATTAACCGAAATTTTTAGAACTTTAACCGTTAACCGAACCGAATTAGCTTTAATCGAATTAACCGAACCGAAATTATTTCAGTTAATTCGGCCGGTTTTCGAATTAACATAAATTTGTTATAAAATTTTGGGTAAATTACACAATTGGTCACTAAATTATGCTAAAATGACCTTTTAGTCACTGAACTTTCATTTTATACTAATTTGATAGAAGTTTAATGAACATTTTATAATATATCAAAAAATTTAATGATAATTTTATAATTTTTAAAAGTTCAATGACCACAAATAAATATATGTAATATATATAATATTTAATATATAATAATTTCGGTTAATTCGGTTATCAGTTAATTAACCGAATTAACCGATAACCGATTTTTTTTTTAAAAATTAACCGTTAACCGAACTTATCTAAAATTAACCGACCGAAAAAAATTCATTTTGGTCAGTTAATTCGGTTAAAACCAAATAATGCACACCCCTAATCATATCCGAATTCAATTCCTTTGGCACTTGAACAGAGATTTACCCAACCGGCCATTTCCAAAGCCTCCACAGATACTGAAAAAAAGGATTAAAATACGGTTGGAGAGGTACAGCCAATGAGTCATTAATTACAAAAAAATATTTTTTTTGAAACGAATCAAAAATTTCAACCGTTTCGAGACGTTTTTTCTCCCTCTAATAAAAAGAAATAAATGGAGAAGAGGTACTTGGTACGTAGCAAATAAAGAAGAACAGCAAATACTCGTATATAATATAAGGTGGGAGTCAAGCGAGGTGTGGGGACTGATCTGTTATAAATTTTAACCAAAACAAATCTTGCGGGATGTTTACGTTGCCAAAACATCATGCGGACGTGGAGGAGACTTCAGTCTTACGTCTGTTTTTTTTAAAACATAAACACAAATCTAAACCCTAATCGTTTCTTTTCTCTCTCTATCTATTCTCTTCATAATTTTTTTGGGTAAAATTTATAAATGATCATTAAATTTTGCTAAAAAACGATGAGCTTGTGAGGTTAGATGTTCCTAATGGTGCTGATATGGATTTATACTAGATATAAAGCTTGTGACTAAGTTATTGTTGAGAGTCAACTCGACATCAACTAAGTTGAGAAATTCTAAAATATTCTTTATATTATTAACACTTAACATAATACGAAGCAATAAAGATACATTGCTTGTGATTAAATATACAAGTTGTTAAGATTTATTAATTGGCTGAATGGTCAAAGATACTCATGTTGTATTATATTATATTAGTTCAAATTTCAATATTTACATCGGAATATAATTATCTTTATTTAATAAATAAAATACGAATGGTTGGGAAGGAAATTGACCAATAAGGATGTTTAATAGAGTGGGACTTGAGTGGACTTGTTGGTTGACTGATCATGGGATCATCATGAAATATTAACGTTGGAATGAATTAGGAGTAGCATTGAACTTTCAAAAGTTACATAATGGGCATTAAACTTTAATTTTTATTACAAAATGGCATTGAGTCGTTAACTATCTTTAACTGTGAGGCGTGGCAGCTACAAAATTCTTATAATAACATATTTAATTCTCAATATTTATACATTCGGTCAATTTAGATATCAATAATGAGAGTTACATTAGGAATAAGTTTATTGAATGTGTCAATATGGAGAATTAAATGTTCTATTATTCAAATTTCTGTAACTGTTACGCCAATTACTTAATGATAGTTAACAACTCAGTGACCATTTTGTATGAAAAACTAAAGTTTAATGGCCATTATATAACATATAAAAGTTTGATGACCAATTTATATTTTTGGAGATAGTTTAGTGTCCATTTGTGTACTTTTCCCTATAATTTTTATATTGCAAATTATTAAACCTTTCTAATCTGAATACTTTGACTAATAATGATTAATGATGAAAATATGCATAAACTTTTTTCCCTTTCAATGGCTTATGTGACCATGAATTTAATATTTTCACGATCAACCATTTATCTATTTAATGAAGTGTGTTTTATGATTAATTATTTTATCTCTTCGTGAAAAAAGCAATGGATATTATGATTTCGTTAAAAAGCATATTAAATATTTTCATATCGGTTTATATTAATCTAGATTATCTAATATTATATATTTGTAACTTTACTTATAATTTATATATTAATAAATTAATAACATCAATGATGATACTTTTTTTTGACAATTTCTAATCATAATCTCACCTAAAGAGGATGGGAATGAGACTCTAGGGGAAGGAATGGTGCTCAGGGACAGACGCGATATTTTATGTTAAGGGCGAACCTATAAAATTTAGGGGCGAAAATAGATTTTTAATAAAAAATACATATAAAGTTTCTAAAAGATTTCTAAATCATATATGACTTTCAAAATTTTAGGGGGCGACTGCCCCTCCAGCCCCCTATGAATCCATCCCTATAGCGCTCTTAGTGGGTCTAGAACCCATAACCTAAGAGAAATAAAAGAACGAATATGAGCAGCTTGTCAAATGTGATCGATTAAAACTATCATTTTAATTTTTTTAACAATTGATTTTTTATATAGATGAACATTTCATTTTGCGGACAAGATCTTGGTTTAATAGTAAAATTGAGCCTTTGAAAATTTCAAGATTCTAGGATCAAATCTTATCCCGTGTAAATTTTGTTTTATCATGCATTAAATATATTTTGATTATCAATTTAACCTTGCATTATATGATCGATTATGATTGTATTATTCATTTAATGCAATTTTTCTCATAAATATATAAAAAAAATATCAAATGCGGAACTCTAACAAAAATGATACAAACGAAATTACATAATTACCTCAACATTCAATGATGTTGAGTTCTTTTAAATCGTTCTTTATAGTTGAGCCCAAATTAAAACTATATTCATTACGTACAGTCGTAGGGTTTACAATTTTAAAGAAATTTTGACATTTGTAGACATTCAACTGTAGATAGTTATCTGAACTCGTGGAGTGGTCTCGGTAGTAAAAAATAATGTATTTTATCCAAGTGACCTGAGTTTAAACACCGCGTGTTTCAATGATATCATTTTTAAGATTTAAACTTCAATTCTCCCTAATGAATATAACATTTCTTATTAACGAGTGGATTTATATTCAATACACCGGAGGTGAAAACTTTTAGTTTTCACAAGAGCCTTAGTTTTAGGATTTAGGGATTTAGTTTAAGATGCAGGGTTTATAGATTTGGGTATATGGGTTTAGAAATTAGGGGTTAGGGGTTAGGATTTTGAGTTTAGAGATTAAGGTTTATGTTGTATGGTAATACGTTGATAATTTAAATTTTAACCTATAAACCCTAAATTCTATTCACAACCACTATTTTTCTAAACTACCAAACTTAGAACCCTAAACCCTACATTGAATCCCTAAAAAATAAAACTAAAGCGCATGTGGAAACTAAAAGTTTCTCGTCAGTTTATCGAATAATTATCCTGTATGGACTATGTTCCCAATACTTTTTGGTACAAATATTGTTTTTTTTTTCTTTTTTTAGATAAATAAAAATTTTATTCATCCAAGAACCTCATGAATACAACCGCAACAAACCAAACCTAACCCTTAATTATAATTGAGTCCCCCATCTATCAATTAAATCTAAAGAAGAAGAAACAAAATTTTTGTATCAAGACAAGCACAATCACACAAGATTGTTTTTTTCCCGTACGTTAAAACATTTCTTTTTCTTCGGCTGAAAAAGAAAAATTGGGCCAAAAGATTTACATGCCGCCCAAATGGTTTGGGCTTGACTCATTTTGAAATCTGCTTTGCAAATTTATCATCTTTACGAATGATATTTCTCATCATCCAAATTCAAATGTTGAAGACACAAATCTGAATGCATGTTAAAAAAACCTTACTTCTGTTCTCTTATTGATTCGTATTCTATGATAATAGTACTAGAAACATGGCAATATTTAATTCTTAAATGATTTTATATTATTAAGAGTCCATGAAAAATAACATGAACATATATATATATAAATATTAATTTATATTCATAAATTTCATACTACTTTGTATACACATAGAAGAACATACATGAAAGCGTTGTAACACAAATTTTTCCCTTAATTATTATGACAATTTCCTTTCAAATGTTTCAGCTTCATCGGATAACTTACCCCAAGTAGGGACAAAAAAAGGGGTCGAATAAAATTCGCTTCCTTTTTTCTCTTTTTATGTCTCATCAATAACTTTATGAGATGCGTTATAAATAAAACAATGAAAAAAACCATTAATACATGTGACAGACGAATTTTGTTGATGAAGTAAAAATCCACCACAATGTTCTCATGAGCATCAATTTCCCAGAAGCAGCTATAGGAAATATTCAATGTTCATGTAACAAAAATGGAAATATTCACAAGCATTAAAGCATCTAAGTATTGCTGAACAGTGTATAATAGTTGAGCAGAAACCTGTCAACTTTAATGAAACTATTCTTTTTTTTTCTTTTTCTAACTGACCCAAATGTGTATATTTGTGTTTTGCCCTTTCAGCTTGCCCTCAAACCAACCTGAAAAGCAGAACAATGACTTGACAAAAATATTGGGTGCACATTCAGGGTGCATACATTTGCCTCTGTGGATGGACTCCAGTGTGATAAAGGTTGAGCTGATATATGGCCCTTGTCACCAATTCTTTCAAATCGGGATGGTGTGCAACCACCGTTCGGTCTGCCCCCTCGAGGGCAGTCAAAACACTAGCTTGTACCAAAGCCTCATTATCACCCGCATGTATAGCGAGGTAGCAGAGCAGTATTAAACCGTGCATCTGCGCCCTGTCACCGCACCTAAGCAATCTCATCAAAGGTGGAACACCATTGAACTCGATTATCGACTTCGAATGATACGTACAGAGAAAATTATCCGGACATGCAAATTTCTGCAATGCAATGACAGCTTCCACTGCCACTTCTTGATCCTTATTATCAAGCTGTTTTACCAAAGGACCGATCACTCGAGTTTCCCTAGCTGGGAAAGTCCTTGCCAATGACCCAACCGATCTAATAGCAGGAACTTGCAATGTAGGACTATCTAATTCCTTGACCACCCTCAAAAGCTGATCGATAACGGCCTTAGCAGCAGGTGAATTCGTCTTAAAAGCTGCACGTCTAAGATCGGAATTGGATTCAGCCGCAGCTGTAATCTCCATTATTGCAATCAAACAATTATATTGCAATTCACCTTGTTCTGTCTCCACCAACTTCGCCAAGCAAAGCAATCCTTTTGTCTCGGTTATCCTCCTACTGTTCGAAACACTCCCTTTAGCAAGCCACCATAATGCTTCAGCACAATTGATTTTCAACTGAATTTTAACTTCAGGCTTCTCATTTTCCCTTTCTTTCCTATGATTTCCTCCCCTACTACTCCCTTCATTATGTAAATTCAAGTACGAATTAGCATATGGTCTATAACTATAATTCCTTGAACTCGTTCCAGTTGAAGAAAATTTCTCCAATTCTTTATTTATCCGAACTATAGAATGGATGCTTTGCTTACTCAACTGTGTCTTAGAATCTTCCTCGAATGTCTCGAACGACAACAGAGTCACCAACGGCCCAATTACATTCTCTCTGGCGAAATACTCCTGAGCCAACGGATCATGCTCCGCCATTGACGCCACCAATTTCGCTACCGGAATTTGAACGTTCATCGGAGAATCTCCCAACACTTGAACCACAATTGGAACCCCCATTTCATCAACGATACTCCTAACTCTTTCCCGCTCGTTCGCTAAAACAAAAAGCGCATTAGCCGCCGCGATTTGGGCTTCGGGTGAGGAGCTTTCTTTAAGAAGTTTTAACAAAGGAGGGACGCCGCCTTCTTCGACGGTTATCTTTTTGTTTCTGTCGTTGTCCCGAGCGAGGGAAGTGAGGTTATTAGCGGCTTCGATTCGATCAGTCAATTGACCCATTTGAACGGTGGCAATGTAAGACCAAACCCATGAAATAATCGGGTCATTGCTGGCGATTGGAGGGAGGGAGAGGAAGATTCCGCTGGCAGTCCCATTGTTCTCGGTGAGGAGGACTCCCATGAGCCACCTCATGTCGCCGATGGAAGCGTCTAGAAGGACCGACACTTTGCGAAAATCGGTGGCGCTCGTGATCCTCACGACTCGGCGCAAGATGCTCTGACGCTTGCACTTTCGGACTAACGCGAGGGCTCGCTCTAAATTCTTCGAAACCTCGGAGACTACCCGGCGAATCGGGCGTTCGTAGAGAGATTGAACCGAGGTGGTGGACCGGACAAGCGTCCGAAGCATTTGGGAAAGCCGATCTACTTGCTTCCCGACTTCCGCACAATCGAGTTTAAACGACTCGGCCACCTCCGCCGCCGCACGAACCTGTTCAGCTAGCAAAATCGGATAGGACAGCTCATCCTCGATTCTTTTCTCCTCCGCCGATCCCATCATCAACCTCAACCAGATTTTTTTTAAAAAGGCAAATAAAAAAGGTTAATACTTTATCTTGGTGAGTCCACGGCGAGTGACGAAGTAGGCAACTCAATCAGCTGAGCTGCAACAGATGTCTCTTTAGCAAAGTCCTATACTCTTCTAGGTAATTGTGCTGTGCTTTAGGATATATTAGTATCGGAATCTCAGTTTCGACGCAGCGCGTGAAATGGAATTAACGATGAAATTCAGGATAATAAATAAATATTAATAACAATAACAAATTGGGAAATTGGAAATTATGGATGCCTTTCCTTTCCTTTTCATTTTCAGGATAACAAATAAATATTTACTTTTCTTTCTAAAGGAACCGTCGGTTACGACATAATTGGGAAATTGGAAGGTGAAAAGCACTTGCTTGGAAGTTTAAGGGAAATTATGGATGCCTTTCCTTTTCATTTTCTTTTACTGCGTTACGGTCAAACGTAATGGTTGACCCGTTGATTGTTGACCACGCAACCCTTTTTTAATTTTATTTTTCTTGTTGTTCAAATACTTTTCTTTATGGATTGCAAAATTATTCGAATCCGGCTCGGTCCGATCTGTCCCGTCCATCCCGATTTTTCTTGAATTTCTGGTTTTGTACGGGTAGGGCGGGTTTGGATTTATAATAAATTTTTTTATCTTTTCCTGACATGAAATATTTATTATATTTAATATTTTTATTAATTTTTTTTTGCACAGGTTAGATTTAGTATGATTTTTTGATAAAACTTCAGAGTCAAATCGAAGTTTATTTATATTTTTACTATGTCGGGTTATGTATAAAATATATTAAATTTAGAGCAGTTTGAGATTCGAATATAACTTTTAATTATCAGGTCAGACCGGTCAAGTTTAACTATATATTCGAAATATGAAGTGCAACTCAAATTCGATTTAGAACAAATATCAAACTTGTTTGATTAGTGTCGTTACGTAATAAGATTATTTGTGCTTAAGTTTGTTTATAAATTAAAATTTTCAATGCTAACTGAAATATGGCTTGAATTAATGGAACTAGACAAGACTAGACTCCTAACCTTTACGTAAAGAAAGTAAATGACGTAGTACTTTTATAAATTTTGACTTAAATTAAACCTTTTTTTATTCAAAAGTTTAAGAAATTACACATAACATCTAAAATTTTTGGACCACCTATGAATGATTGTAATACTAAAAATGGTTGGTGATGTTGAAGAAATGAAAGAGCACTGCTTTGCTTTTGTTGATGTGAGATTTAATTTGTTAATGATAAGTATAATAAAAAAAGGTAAACTACACAGATGACCACTTTAATTATAAGATTGGTGTTAATTTGACCACTATACTTTTAACTTTGGTAATTTTACCACGTAACTATTTAAGTGGTTCCAATAAAGCCATCAGCCGTAAAAACATAATGGAGAGGCTGACGTTGCAGTTAAATAAAATCGGTATAATTACACATATGGTCCACGTTATTTACACAATCTATTAATTTGATCATAATTTTAATTTAATAAAATAGGTGGTGACATATGTCACCTGATTGGAAAAAGAAAAATCAAAGCAAAGAAATGGCACTGGGCAAATTCAAACTTAGGTTTCCAAGGTGGAAGGGGCATGCATTTGCCACTGGCCAAGGATAGTTTTGTGATATGAAGCAATATATTTGTTAGCTGGTTTTTAATGCCAAGAAAAATGAAGTAAATGTGGTTTTAAATGACTCGAATACGATACACTTATAATGCATAAAAACATCTAACACAATTAAATAAATTTAATAATTAAATTAAAGTTAACAAAATTTTGTATGTATTTTAAATTATAGTTAGTACACGATTTAAAATAAAAAATTTAAGATTATATTAAATTCATTTAGTGAATTCAAAATTATATTATGTTCGTGAGTTTAAATTCGCTAAATAAATTTAATAAAATAATTTTATATAAATTTATATTAAAATAGTAAGAATTTACGTTATAATATAAAATTTTATGTAATTATATGGATTTTTATTTAAGATAAAATCTATACAAATTTAATTATTAAAATTTTCGGTTCTAGCGAAATTCTTATTCAGTTCTAACAAAATTTCTATTATTTTTTGTAAAAATTTATATTGACTGCATTTTAAGTGCACTTTAGACGATTATTTTTTAGACTTTCCCGACGTAGTGTGGTGATGAAAGACTATAACATTATGAGTTATTGAGAGAAAAGAAATGAGCAAGACCGATTAATTTTTTTAGATATTATAGTTGATTTCTTATTGCTTTTTTTATTTTTTTTGATTTATAATACTTTAAGTTTAAATAATGAAAGGCGAAATCGGCACGTGTTCCTACCAATTATATTGTTCGTGGTTTTTTATTAAAAATTTGTAAAAGTCGACTTGTGCATATAGGGGACAGATTGACGTGATACTAATAAACAGTGAATTCGGTGTGTAGTGTAACGTTATGTGTTTCTCATTCTAGATTCATCCTGCAAATTAATAATCATTGAAGACCTCAATGAGTTTTAAGTGAAGAACAATATTTTTTTTTCTAATTTAAAGACCACTTTCATATTTGATTTAATGGTTTATATTTTTGTTAAAAAAACAATTGATATGAAACATAAAAAGACACGTTTTATAATAGGGAAATTATACGGGTGTTTACTCGACTATTATTTTTTTTTATTTTGGTCGTTTTTTTGTTAAAATTGTCTTTCGCGTTAGATACGTCTTTTATTTTGATCTATTTTATTAAAAAACTAACGGTAGCATTAGCGTGGTATTTTTTAAAATATTTTTTATATTTTCTCTCTCATCCCACATTATTTTTGTTTAATTTTATTTAATCAATCCTGAAGTAACGCGTGTTTCCACCATATTAATTGAAGAAAACCAAAAGAAAAATCAAAACCGTACCTTATTGTAGCTAAGAATCAAACCTGCACACAACAACATGGAGGGGCAATTCAAGAACCAACCATGCTAGGCTAAGTTTTTGATTCAAATCCACTAACATTTATATTTAACGTATATAAGTTAGCAACAACACAAAATAAAATATAAAAGATAGAGGAGTGACTCGTATACAATATCTCATTGATAAATTTTTAAATATATAACCACCAAGTTAAAGTAAAAGGTTATTAAATTATATTTAACTAAATTTTGATTAAATTAAAAATCAAATTAGATTTAATTTTTTTACTTTGTTCGATAGTAACAAAATTAATTAAATAATCATTTATTTATTTTTTATAAAATTAGATATTAAATTATTTTAAAAATTAATTTAATACTATTTATTTATGATAAAATATAAAATTTTATTTATTTATTATTTTTAAATGATTTAAAATTAGGATCTAAATATTTTTTAAAAAATAATTTAAATTTTATATTCAATAATAGATAAATATTATTTAAAAATAATTTTTAGATCTAAATTTTAAGTCACTTAATAATTATTAAATATAATTTACAAATTTATATTATTAATTTTATAAAAATAAATAAATATTTAATTAGTTTTATTATTATCGAATAAAGTGAAAAAAATAAATATAGTTTGATTTTAAAATTTAAATACAATTTAGTTAAATAATATTTAAAATTTTATCAATGAGGTGATGTGTTCGAATCACTCTCCTATGTTAGTGGAATTGAATTAAAAAATTAGCCTAGCACAGTTGGTTCTTGCGCTGTCCCTTCATGCTGTTGTGTGTGGGTTTGATTCTCAGTTGCAGCACGGTGTAGTTTTAATTTTTTTTTGAGTTTTTTTCAATCAATATGATAGAGACACGTGTCACTACATGGTTGGTTAAGTAAAATTAAACAAAAATAATGTAGGGAGGAGAGAGAAATGATTAAAAAATATTTTAAAAAATATCATATCAGCATTACGTGAGAAACGATTTTGACAAAAAAATTAATTAGGTATAGTTTTCCATTTATAATAATATACAAATAATTCTCTCTCTCTATATGTATATCTATCGTATCCCACTCAACTCGAACTGTCCGGATCCAAAAATCGACAAATTCAATACTGAGAGTCGGCCTATCTAATATGGCCCAACCGAATGCCAACTTATACAGGTTTTAGGAAATATTTTAAGAAATTTACTTCATAACAGCTTTTCCACAAGTCATTTTGATGTTAAAAGATGGATTTGATAAGGTTTGCATTTGATACCAATCGTATTCAACAGAAGAAATCAATGTCCAATCCCTCATCAAATTTCTGTACCAATCCTTATCGAAACAAGGGAAATGCAACCCACGAAAATAGCATATACAGTTGAAGCTCATTTCAAAAATTAATTCAAGATCATAATAGAGCAGGAATGTCATTCAGATCCAATAGCAAAAGCAAAAATCCTAACCTAGGCGGTCAGAACAACCGCACCACCACCTTTCTTAATCTTCTTCTCGGCAGTCTTGGACACCAACTTAGCCTTAACCACGATCGGTCGATCCTCGGGCAACACACCTTTCCCCAACACCTTAAAGTAACCGAACTGGGTCACGTCGATCATCGGCGCCGAATCCTTGTTGGCCTTTGCTATCACGTCTTGTGGGACGAGAGACCAGAGCTTGTCGATGTTGACGATGGGGCAGTAGAACTTGTTCCTGAGCTTGTGGAAGTACCTCATACCGACTTTCCCGAAATACCCAGGGTGGTACTTGTCGAAGAGGATCCTGTGGTGGTGCATGCCTCCGGCGTTTCCTCGACCTCCCGGATGCTTGCGGTGCTTGCCGATACGGCCATGGCCGGCACTCACGTTGCCGCGCTTCTTGCGGTTCTTCTTGAAGCGGTAGTCATTGTTGGAAATTCGGATTGGTGCGGATCTTTGGAGTGATGGCGGCTAGGGTTTGTGAAATTTTATGGTGGTAGAAAATGGCTTTCGTTTCCAGGTTTGTCTTTATATTACAGGTCTAATATAACATTAATTACTAAGTATAGTTAATAGATTGTATATTAATTTCTCATTTATGAATTTTTTATTATTAAATTTAGATATTTATATTATTTTTTATTTATAAAATTATTTTTAATATAATTTTATTAATTATTAAATTTAGATGTATATATTAATTTTTTGTTTATAAAATTATTTTTTAATATAATATTATTAATGATTAAATTTAGGTTATTTGATGACATTCTTTATAATAATTATCAATGACAAAAGAGTCTTCACAAGTTTTATATTCCATATCCTAAATTTATAAAGCTCATGGGAGTAGCTTTTTCAAATTTAGAGGAATAACTCGATCCTTTGTATTTATCAAACAATCAAGTTAACGGATTTAACTGGTGAATTCTTTAAAAACGATTCAATTATATTATTTTGACTCAAAACTCTCTTCACTAAGCAAAGTATATATAAATATGTACTAATTTAAATCTAAATAAATAAACATGAAAAACCTATTCTTCAAACTTAGTTCCTTCATGTCGTTATAAATAGCTAAATGTCCACTTTTGAGTAAAGATTTTATAATTGCTCACTTTTATTTCATTCATTTAAGTTTTGTTGTTACTTTAACATTAATTTTGTTTAAATCAGATTTGCTTCTTTCAAAATAAACGGAGTTGACTTTTTTTGAGCTCAATACCTCACATGGCCTGCACGTATTCCCTGACTTGGTGCTGAAAAACCTGACTCGTTAAGTGCTTCCCTCGTGGACTTTGTTCCCCTTCCACTCCATTGCTTCCCTTTTCAGTTAAAGTTCCACTCTTTGTTCTTGTCATTACCCATCAGATCATTTCTTCACAATACCAAAAAAACCCACCAAGAACTTGCCTTCATTCTTATCAGAACTTCTCTACAATGAAGGTCCATTCTTTCCCACATCAATATTTCATGTTCTTAATGCATTTTTTTCTTAAATTTCATTCCTTTGGTTGATACAGGCATTGCAGATTGGATTATGGTTGGTTTGGCTGTCTGGGGTTGTCCTAATTGCAATATCCCTTTATGCTACTCGGAGCTTGCCACTCTCCAACAATCCAATTTTCATCCATGGAAGTTTCAGCCACCTCGAAGCTCCCAAAATTACTATTTTCACTGCTCCCATGCCGTTTACAGGTTCTTCAGGGACTAAACAGAGTCTAGCCATTCGGTCATGGCTTGCTTTGTCTCCACAAATCTCGGTCATTCTCTTTACTCAACACCATTCTGCTGCTGCTTTTGCCATTTCTTTTGGTTCCCGGGTTTCGGTCGAATCCGATATCGATTTCACGTAATCTTTACATTCTTATTCATTGACTGCATTCATTTCACTTCACAATTTCATTACTTGTTTTCTGCTGTGTCTTTGGATAGGTTTCTTGGGGTTCCTTTCTTTCATTCAATGGTGGAAAAGTCAAGGACATTTAAATCTGACATATACGTTTTCATGGATACTGAATCTATTCTCTTGCCTGACTTTGTTTTGGCATTGAATTATGCTCATAAGCTTGATGATGATTGGCTCCTTTTTGCTTCTCCACGAAATGGTTCAGATTTCCCATTCTATCTGGACAATGATGGGAAACATTGGCTAAAAGATGGCAAAAGGATAAGCATTCAGGAGGTACGTATAGAATCCGCATCGAAATCGGAGATCTAGCGGAGGAATCTTCATTTGACAGCATTGTCCATTTCATCAGTTGCAGGATACACTAGGCTCAAGTTGGAAGTGGAATTGTTGTGACAGTAGAATGGTGATAGCATGGAACAATGGGGATGTTGCCTTACATCATGGAGTGCTTCCTCCTTTCCTGTATGGAAAGGGAGTTCACAACCACTGGCTAATCGACGAGGCGTTGTCTAGTGGATTAAGGTTCGTGTTTGATGCCAGTTGGACTATCTCAAACATTGCCCTGGACGGTTCACAGCATTGGTCTAACTGTTTAGTTAAGAGCTCCGATGTTTCGGATATTGAAAAGGGAAGTTGGGAATACGATGGCAATTCTCATCTTGCAGCAGTATATGGATCATCGTCTCTTCATGGAATTAACTATTCCGTTCCGATGAAACTTTTGAAATGTGATGGTCGATGCCTTCTTATTAATACTAAAGAAGATTTCCTTCATCCATATGCCTATGAAAGGAAGAGCTTATGTAAAAGAAGCTTCCCGAACCACAGGAGATCGAAGAAAACTTTGGCTTGCATTGTTGGAACTATAAAGTTGCAGAACCGAACTTTAGGTTGCTCGTTGAATGATCGAATAGTGCCCACAAAGACATTAAAGCTTCCCTTTTCTTTAGAGTCACTTCTTGCCATCATTGCAGACAAGAATCGGACAGTTGTGCTCACGGTCGCTGGATATAGTTACAAGGACATGTTAATGAGTTGGGTCTGCAGATTGAGGCACCTCAGAATTACTAACTTTTTGGTTTCCGCACTTGATTATGAGACCTATCAGTTCTCCATAATGCAGGTATATTTCCTCTTTGGTCTAAATATGAATTCATGACATGATTTGTGTTTATTGCTAGAAAACTATTGCCTTAGCCTCTTCAAAAAAATATTGAGACCTAATAGCATCAAATCCAAGTTCTGTAACGACGATGATTTACGGTCCTTGAAATGTGCTGGGAATTCTTTCAGATCATTCTCCACCGAAACTTTCCGGCACCTTTTTACGACATGTAACTGAATGAAGGATTCTGTTTTGTGCTAGGGCCTTCCTGTCTTCAGTGATCCATCAGCGCCAAGCAATATTAGCTTTAATGACTGCCACTTTGGAACGAAATGCTTTCAGAGAGTAACCAAGGTGAAATCCAGATTGGTTTTAACTATTCTGAAGCTAGGGTACAATGTACTTCTGAGTGATGTGGATGTATACTGGTTTAGAAATCCTTTGCCATTGCTTTCCTCTTTCGGTCCTGCCACTCTCGCGGCTCAGTCTGATGAATACAACCGAACAGGTAATTATTAATTATTACCATAACACTTGGCACTATTACTAGTGTCTGGTTTATGCAGAAAAACAGATAGTATGATATATTTCTACGAATTCGATACTAGATTGTATTTAGCACTATCAATTGTTTGAGCGGAAAAGACATCCCAAGTTTTATCTTGGTATTGTTCCCTTGCAGGTCCTATAAACTTACCGAGACGGTTGAACTCTGGTTTTTACTTTGCCCGTGCTGATGCCCCCATTATTGCTGCAATGGAAAAGGTAGTGAGGCACGCTGCAACGTCTGGCCTATCTGAGCAGCCGAGTTTCTATGACACGTTATGCGGGGAAGGGGGTTCCTCTCGCAAGGGTGATGATAGATGCGTGGAACCCAAGACAAATTTGACAGTTCATTTCTTGGACAGAAACCTTTTCCCGAACGGTGCATACCTGGGGCTGTGGGCGAGAAAAAACATAAAATCAGCCTGCAAGAAGCAGGGTTGTCTTGTTCTTCATAACAATTGGATTAGTGGAAGAGTGAAGAAGCTGGAGCGGCAGGTACTATCAGGCTTATGGGACTATGATATTGCTACAAGGATGTGCTTGATGTGCTCTAAGAATTAATTGACTAGAAGTTTGGTAATCCAGGTGGATAACTTTGGGAATTATTGCGGAATATAACAAAAGAAAATGCCATTGTTGCTTGTTTAATGCATTGGTTTCATCAATATTTCTGTGGGAGGATATTAAACTAGAGAAGCCGGCTATAAAATTACAAAACAGCATCCAAATGGTTTAGGCAGAAGAATGCACAACCTTAAAACAAAGAATGGCCTGTCATATCCCATGCAACATCTGGATCAGGTGGCTTTTAATCCACAGCTATGTTGAAGATGTGTGGTGCACTCTTCGGGTTTCTTAAGCATAACAAACAGGATTCCGGAAGCAAGAAAGATGTGCGAGGAGCTCCCAAGTCAGTTGACTACTCGCAATCAAGAGATATATCTGTGAGGATTGTTCATGCAGGTGGGAAAGAGGAACTGTATCAAAATGCCATCCCTGTATCCTATCTGATGAAAAAATATCCAGGGATGTGTATTGCACGTCCCGAAGTTTTTACGAAACCTGATGAGTCCCTTCTATGGCCTGGAGATAGCCTGTTGCCTGGCCAAAAGTATTACATCATCCCATCCTCTACGGTCCAAAAACTGAAGCGTAGACACCAGAAGAAGCTTCCGGTCAAACTAGCTGCTGAAAGTAGAGAAGAAATGCCAGATGCAAGGATCACTTGGGATATATCTGGAGAAAACTTGGAGGATTCTGTTTATTCAGCAAAAGAATTCCATGTTTCCAAGCCTTCCAAGGTATCTAAAGTTCCAAAGGAGAGAGCATCGAAACATTCAGGGCGGAAAGGTAGAAGGATAAAGAAGACTTTTACACCCCCACTCCTGAGGACGGTAATGTTGCGCGAATCAGGTTGGGAGCCTAGTTTAACATCTATACAAGAACTTTCTCCATGACTTTTATCTTACCTCAAGGTTTTGACTAGCTGATTGAATGCTTTTTTAGTCATCCTTAAACTCGATCATCGGTTGCTATCCGCCGTATTATACTTGATTGCTTTTCACCGAAGTAATTGCACCCTTTGTGCTTTTGTTTGGCATTGGTCACTGTATTACTAAAAGAAAACTATGACATAGAAAAATACAGTATTGTGATGTTTTAATATGTTTCCAACTGCATGCAGTTTGTATCCTCTCCAAATCCAAAATAATTAGTGATTTCAGTTGAAGAAATCACTTCAACTCAACAAAGGTATAATAATTCCACAAAATACTTCAAAAAAAATAAGGGTGAGTGATTTGAATGAATCACATATATCAAGCTGTTCAGATTTTCTCGAATACGTTGTCATAAAATAAATGCCAGAAGTTTGGTTAAGATCCATGTGTAAACGACCGCAAGAGAAGCACCAACTGGAATTGTCACAGCCCAGGATGTCACTATCTCTCTAACAGTCTCGGCTCGAACGCTGTTTAACCCTCTGGCAAACCCGACTCCCATGACTGCTCCGACCAACGTATGGGTTGCTGAGATTGGTAATGCCAGCTTTGATGCAAAGAGAACTACTGAAGCCGCTGCAAACTCAGCTGCAAACCCTCTAGTCGGTGTGAGTTCGGTTATCTTCTTCCCTATCGTTGCTATCACTCTATACCCCCACATCATAAGCCCTGCCACAATTCCGAATCCTCCCCAGGCAAGAACATCGTTTGGGATAATGATCTCGGTGCCGCTGGCACCGCCTTGAAGAATCGTTAATGCGGCAGCTAGAGGCCCTATTGCGTTCGAAACATCGTTTCCTCCGTGGGCGAATGACATGAAACAAGCTGACAATACCTGCATGTACCCGAAGACCCCATAAACTATTTCCAGTTGGGTGCCTTTAGGCCCTGCGACATCCGAGAGAAGACCGAAATTTTTAGTCTGAGTAGTAGTACTCTCTTCCGGCTCCGAGCGTGATGAAGAAGTGGCTTTGGCAAGGAGATGACCGAGCTGCTTTCTGATAATATTGTGAACAATGAATGCCCCAGCTGCTCCACAACCCAAAGCTTGACCAAGAGACATCGGAAAGCTCTTACTTAACGGAAAGGCTGCAAAAGAAATCCCGGTCACACCCAGAAAAACCGCAATCGGTGCTGCTGCAGCCGCTGCTTGTCCAGGATTACGAGCACTGTAAACAAACTAAGTAAACAAGAAAACATATTATAAGGACAACTGAACAAGGCGGAGCATTCGGTTAATCTTCCGAAGAGAAAGAACATACTCTGCGGATGCATTTGTATACTAGGAATGACGCCAATGCTCCCATTAGAGGTGAGAAAACCCACGAAGAAATAACCCTTGCCAGAGACATCCAGAAAACAGCACCAGGTCCCCCATAAACCAGGCCGAATCCAACCATTGATCCTACTATACAGTGCGTGGTCGAAACCGGCCAACCGTAATACGATGCAACCTGCGCAACACATCATGAATTACATACTACAAAAGTTAGATGAACAATTGGTTTCATATGGACTTAATCCAGAGTTCCCATGATTGCTGAATATATAGACAGTATTTGGCAGCAAGACAACAACTCAGGCCAACTTGTGTTATAAGAATCTTGAGCTTGGTTCATAATAAACAACAGAAAACATAACCAGAACATGTTACTGAGTAATTGAATCATACAAAATGTTGATAAATTAAGAAAACTAAGATTTCAAAGCAGATAAGGTAGAGTTCAGAAAAAGCACCTGCAACCAAGTACCAGCAGCAGCGAGAGAAGAAAGCAATCCAGCAAAAAGCAGAGTATCCTTCCCCTGAAACACATTAGCCACAAGGATCCCTTTCTGCATTGTACTGGTCACATGAGTTCCCATCAACAATGCTCCGGAGAACTCCAAAATGGCCGCCGTCAAAACAGCCTGACGCAGTGTCAGTGCACCCGATCCCACCGAAGTTCCCATTGCATTCGCCACATCATTGGCACCGATATTCCATGCCATGTAAAACCCGAACAAAAGCGTCGCGTACGACAAAAACTTGGTCTTCAAGCCAACTCCTTGACCTAAAGACTTCATGAAGAACGGAAGACTTAAAGCTGCAAAGGCTATGAAGATAGCAATAGCAGAAGCAGTACTGGACGATATGTTAAAAGCTTGAGCCATTCCAGGCGAGTAATCTTCACTCGCTTTAGCATCGTCCCGATGTGTCCCGAGATGGATTGCTTCATCTTCTTGCTCCTTCCCACCTTCCGCATCGGCAAAGGAAGATATGTTGGCAAAAGGGTGCATGAGTCTGGAGTTATTCGAGCTCAAGAACGGAACATAAGGCACTTGGAAAGGCCTGAACACAAGATTCTCTTTCTTGGGTAGTTTCGTTTCGTGGTAATGGTGTTTGGGAACATGTAAATGATGATTCCTATGAAGAAATACTTGAGGGGAACTGATGTTTCTTGCAGTAGGTAAACAAGAGAAAAGAGTCATGTCGGAATGGAACAATGGTGTATACTCAGAGGTTGAAAAGAGAGAGAAAGAGAAGAGAACTGGTCGGGAGAATTATTGGGAACCATGGAATTTGGGTGATTGCTTTGGTTCTTTCGGTTCGAATGAGTGGTGGGAAATGGCTTCTGCGAAGACCGTCTTTCTACTCCATCCATACAAGTTCTAAGATGCCTTTTATATCTAAAAATCCAAAATCCAGATTACATCATCCACAAGACCAGTTGTTAAGTCACTGTATCTTTGTTGATTGATATTTATATATTCATATTATTTAATTAGTTAATTAATTTAGATCGAATAAGGAAGTTATTCGTAGGGTTGAGGGTTTGATCGGATCGAGTCGAGTAAAAATTTTGAGTTATTCAAATTTTAAAATCATATTTTACGATTCAAACTTCATTTAAAAAAAAATTGAATCGAGTCGAGTTTTTGAGTTTTTTTTACAGATTTAGCTATAACTATTTTATAATATTATAATTCATATTGATTGAAATTTAAACGGCTTTATATATCCATATATATTCTTAATATTTTCACATGTGATATACATAATATATCAAGCATAATTCAGAGACTCGACTCGAACTTTGAATTATCTATGTTTACAATCTTTTAAGGGTTGAGCTGATAAAAAATTATAAATTTAGAGAATAAAAAAGTTAATTTATTTTTTATAGTTGCAAGGTTAACGGTAAAAGATAAAATTTAATAAAAGTTAGAGAAATTACCATGATTTTCAAATAAAAAATATTTTTTAAAAATATAATATATAAAGTAAATTTTAAATATTAAACTAGTACATAGACTTTCGGTATATTTAAACTAAATATATTTCCCCTTTGCCGATAAAAAGCCCAAATACTTTTCAGAATCAAGCAATTATACTGGAAACATTAATTCATATTTTTTATGGGCTATGACCCAACAATATTGATGGATCTTTCATACTACATTTTTCCTATATATTATGGGTCGGGAGTATAAGCCCAAATTTCAGTAGGGGCCCATCACTTCGAGGTTCATACGCATTTTGCATTATTTGAGAAAGTATAATTTATAAGAATTTAATAGCATAAATTTTAATTAATGGCTAATGTTCAAAAAAATTATAGCTAACGTTCGAAATAAAGAAACATATTTTCATTCTACATATTTTGATTTTTTAACTTTGAAATATTTTATCATTTTATTATTTTTTAATATTTTATTTTCCTAGTTGTTTTACAATAATTTCAATATAATATGTTTTTTAAATATTAAAAAATATCCTCAATTTTCTTTTCTATATTTTAGGCATCTGGTTGGTTCTGAAGGGTTTAATTTTTTTTGAAGATTTATTTTCTTAATAAATCTAATTTAAATGTAAAAAATTTATAATTGTGGAAGGAAAAAGAACATTTGGATTGTGACATGGATCTATAAATTAAAGTTCACACAACTTTATTTATTTTAGAATTTAAAGGTTCTATTTAGAGCTTATAATTTAAAATTTAAGTTTTATGATTTAAAAATTAAAGATTTAAATTTTAAGTTTTATAGTTCATATAAATAAAATTATGTTTACACGAACTGTGTATAATTGTTTTCCCAAATTCAATAACAACGAAAAAGCATAAATGCGAAAAGAATACGCGTATGTGCATCCAACAAGGAGCAGGCAGCTATTGCTCACCTTGTTTGGCTTGGTAATAGACCGGTGGTCGGAGGAGCGATCGCTCCCTGAAAATTTAAAATTCATATATTATTTAAAATATATTTAAATTTTTTAATATAATTTCTACTAAAAATATATTTCCGCTCTTTCTAGAATTGTATAAATTTTTCCGTTAAAATTTTATAAGTCTCACATCTAACACAAAGTCCTGCGTCAGCCATTTTATCCGTATTTTTCTCTTCTCTTTTTTTTTAATAACGTGATAACAAACGCGTCATTATTTTGGTTTAAAGGGATGCTTGCTAAACGTTTTGTATTGGTAAACTCTAAATTGGAAAAAATATATATTCCGATATGAAATTGTGCCATATTTAACAGTAGATCTGCGGTAGGCATTAACCGAAAATATTATAAAATGTGAAACTTAAAATCGAAAATATTATACATTTTGATAACATTATTTTAGAGTCAATTTTCGATACTTAACTATTAACTTAAAATGTTAAAAAATAAAACATTTTCAGTTTTAAATTTCGTATTTTGTAATATTTTTTGTTAGTGCCGCACCGTAACCACACTGCACCATGACTTACGTTAAATTGTGTCCTCCAATCGGAACACAACACTCGTAAAAAGAAAAGTAAAGCCTTGAAGATTTTAAAGTATGTAAAAATGTATTCCTTTCTTTGAATTTTATTTTTGTTTTCTTCTACCTTTCCAAACTTTCGTTCAATTCCCCCCCAAAAAACAATCAAAAAGCCCGTTTGAAATCAACATGGGAACCTTTGGTTTTAAGTTTTGTGTAGAATCTGAAAAAGGATGTTATTTGGTTCAAGCATTAGTCAACAAAGCTACCGACTTTCCCACCGGTTTTAACTTCCTTTTTAATTGCTAATTAGAGTCCCCCCATGCCGCCTTACCCATTGAATTAATTCCACGTTACAGATTGGGGAGAGTCTAAAGTGCGGCACGTTTAGAGTATTGTTAAAAAAACAAATTTCAGCTTATTCAACCGTTATGCCCGATGGGTCTTTGTTGAATTCCTCTACCAACACAACACCAAGGGCAACCTATAGCGTATCCGATTCTTTCACTGGCTCAACCATGACACTCCCTCGCATGGAAACCAATTCAAGTAACACAACCGTCGATCATATGGAATTCTTCCCGCAGGAGCCTTCAGACTCCGGCTTGTTGCAGGAAATAATTCAAGGGTTCTTACCGAAGAAATCAGACGACCATACACTTGCCTCAAACTGCACTCAACATTCCATAGTGACAGAATACGGCAGTAAAAGAGATGAAGAACGAAAGAGAAAAGTTTATTAACCTCAATATCAATGTGATTACAAAAAAGAAATATGATAGCTATTTATACAGAGGGCCACTTCTTGATCTTGACAGTTGACAGTTAATGTCTACATAAGACTAAAACTGAAATTATAACAACTTGATCAGTTAAACAGACTCTAACATACTTCCTGGTCTCTTCACTCTTTGTTTACAATAACTTTAACATGTTTCCCGTCTTCTTTTTTCTGAGTTCTTTAACTCATCTTGTTTTCCTTTGAGATGTAAAAATTATGAATCAATAGTACACAAAAAAATTAACTGTTTACAACTGTAATTCTTCAGGGCATAACACTTTAAGTTGTTTGAGATGTAAAAAGAATGCTGCAGATAGGGGTTTGGTTAACACATCAACCACTTGTTCTGCTGTTGGTACATAATTGATTTGAAATGAACCATCAGTAACCTTCTTCCTTACAAAGCTGAGATCTAATTCAACATGTTAGCATGATGAACATGGTTAGATGAATGTACTATGGCACTAGTGTTATTACACCAGATTGTTGGAATTTTTGCAAGCTGAATCTTAAGTTCTGAAAGAAGTGATTTGACCCATATAGCTTTACACATAGCATCAATCAGGCTGCGAAACTCTGCTTCTGTGGAAGATCTGGACATAAAACCCTGTTTTTTTTAACTCCAGACCACTAAATCTCCTTCCAGAAAAATACAATGACCACCAGTTGACCTTTTGTCAACTACACAAGTCCCCCAGTAAGAATCAGCATACCAAACTAAAATGTTTGGCGAGGAGACAATGCTGAAAAACAAGCCATGATTTATGGTGCCTTTTAGATACCTAATGATTCTCTCAACAGCCTTCCAATGTTTGTCAAGGGGTGATTGCATAAATTGTCTAACTTTATTAACAGAAAACTGAATATCAGGCTTTGTAGTAGGCATTATTATACGAAAAATCCTTTTTAAATAGTTATTTACGAAAATAACCATCAGCCTTGTAGCGAGTTTGAACCTAACTTTCTACAAAACGCGAGTTTCGTGTTGAGTAAGTTGGTAAAAAAGAAAAAAAAATGTTTTTTTTACATGAAACTCGCTTTTTGTAGAACGCAAATTCGCCCTACGTGGATAATTTGAGGGTTATTTTTCTAAATAACATTGTCAGATGGTCATTTGAGTAAAAAAATATTAAAAATAGTTTTTTTATATAATAATGCCCTTGTAGTGCATATGTGCTGCAGAGTACCAACTACCTGCCTATAAGGAGTGTTATCATGAAAAGGATCGCCATCAGTTAAAGAGAGTTGAGGAGAGATTACCATAGGTGTCGGTGAAGGTGCTGCATCAATCATCTTAGTTTAAGGGAATTAGGCGTTATGTTTAGAATCTAATGTTAATATTTAGAACTCCGGGTATAAAATTTAAAGTTTTATAATTTAAGTTATATGACATAAATATGTATGTTTGTTTAAATAAATTTTAAATAACCCGTATATAAAAGAATTACCAAAATTTTAATCTTGATATCCCGTAAAGTTAATCATAAATCACTTAAAGATAGTCCAAGACATAAAATTTAAGATGTCAACCTCGTGGTTGTGAGTGACTTCTAATGGTGTTGAATGGAAAAGAGGAAAATTATACTAGTAATAAATTACTTTACCATAAAAGATAAAACATTGTAGAAGAATTTGCTACGTCATTAAGAATACACGCCTTACATCGCTGGATTTGAGCATTGTCCAGACAAAAGACGGCATCTAGGGTTAGGCATGGTTACTTATATCCATTTTCAACCGGGATTTAAATAACGGTATGCTATATAGCAATAACGGCACAATTTAATATTGTTATTGCGGAAAATAGTGGTCCGACTGCAATAGCTTCCGTGATAAATGTGGCTTTACAAACTGCTGTGGTTTATAATTTTACATCGACCAGGTCCTGATTTTGTTGTCTTACCTTACTCCTTGTATAGACCCATTACATTACTGGGTTTCTTCTCGAAGATAACCCACAGATATGAGTGGTTTTCATAGGAAAAACTGGAGAAATGTGACTGGTTTTACATCCAGTGGTGGACGGAACAGCCAAGTAATTAAAATGGGGGTGTAGATGCAGTAATAAAAAAAAATATTTTACAAGTGAAGTTTTAATGTTGGTATATGTCTTATTTAAAGTTTATATTTACAATTTAAAGTTATAATTTAAAAATTAGAGTTTAAACTCCCTAAATAAAACACCCGACAAAATTAAATCTCCACTATTTTTAATTACTAATGCATAGAATAATAACCATTTATTTGATTTAAATATTGAATTAATTGTAAATTTTGTTTGGAATTGGGTTGGTTATTTAATTTTGTAAATGGATTGGACTTATTGGGTAATATCATTCTAATGTAAATGGGTTAGGCTATATAAAATTATTTGGTATAATACTAAAAACTGCCCATAACTTTTTATTGAATAGTTATTCTGAATCTTATTTTTTTTAAGTAATCTAACTTTTAAAATTTTATTTTAGGCCAAAATAATTTTTCGGTGAATGAAAATTATTAGTTAACTAACGTTAAACGCCTTCATATGATTTGATAGAATGACAAATTAAAATTTTTAATATTTCTATAATTTTATGAAATAATATTTGGTCGACGTATCATTATGTCTAGTCAGCAATTTGTCTATACGACACTGTCACGTCAACATGCAATTTTATGTAGGTTTGTAACGTTAGTTCAAGGTGTTGACTAATGATTCCCATCAATAGAAGGACCGTTTTGGCCCAAAATAAAATTTTGAAAGTTAAAGTACTAAAAAAAATATCGAAGTGACTATTCAATCAATCGTCATAGTCATTTTTTTGACATTATACCAAATTATTTACATCAAACTTTAAATTTAAATTAACGAAAATAATTTAATGGATTATATTAGAGATCCCATGGCAGGCCAATTGTCTCTTATCTTATTTTCTATCCAATTCTTTTCTCCTCAAACTTGAAAGCTATTGCAGACTAAACGAAATGTGAATCATTTGTTCAAATTTCAGGCCTTTCAAGACCCTTGTTAGAAGAGAAAAGAGATACAATTGGCAGGAGAAAGCTAGGTAATGTCAAAGAAGGATCGGAAGTTGGACATTCCCGGAGCACCGTAGAGTCTCATGTGCCGGCACCGACATCAGGGCAAGTTCAATGTAAACCAGAAGGCAGCAACTTTTTATCTGATAGAAAATAAAATTAGTTTAATATAAACCAGACAAATGCAAATTTGGAATGTAATTGTGGTTTTTTGTCCCTCTACCATGTTGCAATTTAAGATTTAAATTTAATATTTTCTATATTCTAGTTTGACGTAATTTACTTCATTTACATTTTTTAATATCATAATGATCATTTTTTGGATAGGTTTCATTTAAGGATTAATATTTGATTCATCAGTCTATTAATCAGAATCAAATATTAAAAAATTTATTATTAAACAACCTTTTCAATCAAATTTAATTCATATATAATACCAGAATTCAAACTTTTAATTTATCTAAAATATCTATCAAATTGAAAAATTGAATCACTAAGATTGTCATTAAAATAGAGGTTTGAAAAGGCTTTTGCTTGTAACTAGAGAAAGCCCAAGGAAAGAGTCACCGAGGGCATGGGTATGGGCAGCAGTTTGAAAGGGAGATTTGACAAAAATCCACTCTACCCTTGCAAGTCCAACATCTAGCTACATGTGAGAAAACCAGGAACCGACACAATTGTTTCAAAGGCTAGCTACTTGTAGATGCCACGGTCTTTCTTTAGGTTACTACATTGTTAATACTTAGGCTGAGTTTACCGTTGCTATGAGCAAACGCTCGTTAATTGCAACGGTTGTTTGGGTAAAAACTGAAAAATTTAACTATGAGAAAACGAACGTTCAGGCGTTAAATTCAGGTGGACAAACGTCCGTTCAGATCAAACTTAGAGCTGTTTGGCCATTAAATTACGATTGCAACGTATGTGAGGTTACAAAACATAACAAAAAAAACGAAGCCTTACCATGTTATAATGTTTGAGCTTTGCTAGAATCAGAATGTTGCTTGGACTTTCGTCTAATAATGGACCCATCATATGAAAAATCGATACGACCCCAAATTTGAAGTGCCCCCAAAGTATTCCCCGAAATAAGAAAACCATGGAAATTAAAAAGGTCGAGGATGACTAAAACAAAACAAAATACAAATACAACCATAGACACAAAATTGCCAAATCTACCGTACAAGTAGAGGTGGTAATCGAATTGTTTGTATCATATTCAGACTGCATTCTGTTTAAGTTCTATTTGAGTTGAAGTGTATTTGGCTCGGATTTAATTAGGATCTATGGTAAGTCAGGTAAGGGACAGAGGTACTTAGTTCAAGGGAGGGAATACCTTTGATTTTTTATATTTTTTAAAAATGGAATAAATATGAATTTGCCCCCTTTCAAATTTTATGTTTTTTTTACCTCAAATTCAAGCTCTGTCCCTGAGTCAGGTCAATATTGGATCATTCATTTTTTGGGTCGGGTGAACATCATATCGATGGCTTTTAGGTCGTTCAATATCGGATTGGTCAGGTCAGATTAGATCAATCGATTTTTTATTCAAGTCAACCTTTTGATCTTCGGGTGAAAATCGATTCGATTTCATATTGACCCAACTAAAATTCTGGTCGGTTTCAATTCGATTCGACTTGTTTCGGATTTCAAATCAAATTTGAGTCATTTTATTTGGGTTCATATCGAATCTCGAATCAAGTGAATCGATTTGGATACTTGGGTTCAGATAAAATTTGCCAAGTCTATATACGAGTCCTCAACCTGCAATCTTTTAGTCGTCAAAAAGCATCTTAATGAACGGATTTTGGCCTGCTGCCTCAACAATGAATCAAGAAAGAATTGCAAGAATCTCCAGCTCTAATAATACAATATGTTCTCCCCTCCCGGTAATATACGCCCGGCCCTGCTCGACTTTATCGACCACAACATTAGCCGTTTCTTGGAAAATGCGCATGCCACTTGCTCTTAAAAAACATCGAACTCGTCTCTGCCTTTGTTTTTCACGATTCCCACTTCATAATTTGTCCACTTGTTGCCGCTTACTGCTTTTGCTCCATTTGCATTTCTCAATGAATTCTTTATACACAAAACACAATTTTTTTTTTAACTTAAACATCGGAACACATCTCGAAACACGTCGATAAATGTATTAAACTTGCCCATTTGGTTTGATCTTGTTGGATCACATTGTAAGCAAATCAAGTCTTCTTCCTGCTTAAAGACAATTAGAAATTAGGGTGTAAGAATCTAAATGCACGTGATATGTTCTTTAAAAGTTGGGCAATTGTACCATATTTTCCACCTTTTAATTGGTCTTTGAATTCTTGCACATCCCCTGACCACCTTACGCACGTTTCTGCCCTTACCCTACGGTTCTCCCTTAGCTAATTTATGTATATATATATTTTTTATAACGGCAAGTAAGAGTTTGTTTGGAATTGAATTTCGGATTTAATATCAATTAGGCTTAAAATAATATTCACTAACATTAACTAATAGAGTAATTATTCCATTTACTAGTCGTGAAAACTAAAAATTTTCACAAGCGCTATTAGTTTTAGGGGATAGAATTTAGGGATAATGGTTAAACTTTAGGATTTATGGTTAGAATTTAAAGTTTGTATGTTCGTGTTAAGGTTGTATTAGTCACCACAGTGTATTGAATACAAATCCTAATTAATAGTATTATTTATGATTATAAGATAGTATCTATTCATACATATTCTTGACCATTTGACAATGCACACACACTTTACAAACATACCGGTTGAACTCGGGTATCATAAGATAAACATCATTCACTTTTTCACTGAGACTACTAGTTGGGTTCATATGTATATATGAATTAATGTTTGATAAATTGACAATGTAAAAATAGTGAATAAAACTATGATAAATAATAAAAAATAAAGCTAAAATTAGATGAACTTAACTGTTAATTTTCTCAATGATATATCATTATTTTATTACTGATAATGTATAGAATTATAGATCATCGATACATTAAATAATGGCTCGGTTTGATAAATAGCGGTATGAGCTAAAATTAAAGATTTAAGCTAATATTAGAGGTTTAACCAGTCAAATCCGCTAATTTGGATGTTTGATAAATAGGGGATTGGAATAACGGATTGGGGTGAAACCTCTATTTTTGAAAAATTTGCTATTAGCAACCTTTTGAAATTAGAGGTTTTGCCATAAGAGTTATAACGACCATTTTACCCTTAATAATTATCAAAAATCTTCAAATAACCTAAATTTTAACATTTTTATTTTAATTTTTCATCCTCACGTATTTACATTGTAACATGTGCAAACTATTATTTTTTATTTTTTTCTTTTTAGTCTCACATTTATATTTGTATTTAAATTTAATAATTAATTAGATTATATTAATAATTATTATATAAATAATAAAAATAATATATAGATCATTTAAATATGCTTAGTAATGTTATATTAAAAAATATTTTTCATAATCTAATTAATATTAATAGATACAAAGTATTTTTAACTAATAAACTATATTCAAATCATGTCCTTATATGTCATTTTGCATGTTTAAATAATCAAATAGCTATCAATTATCAATTAATTTTACTAAACACTTTTATACAATCAGCTAATACAATCCGCTAGTCTAATCAATTAATGCAACCAGCTATCAACTATCAACTAATGTAATACGCTATCAGTCAGGGGTGTTCAAAAATACCCGACCCGACTACCCAAACATAAATAATCGGGTAATTACATGAATTTTTAACTCGGCCAAGTACCCGGTCCGATAAAATGTACATTTTCCAGGGTCGGGCTCGGGCCGCAAAATACCCCTTATCGGGTACTCGATGACCCAATGACCCGGTTCCCTATTTTTATATATTTTAAATATAATTATTAATTTAAACAAAATACTCGTATATTCACTATATTCCCAAATCAAACAACCTAGTTTTGCATCTATTTTTAAGAATTATGGAATTTATATTCTAAAGTTTTTTGGGTTTGATACTTTAGATCTTAAACTCTATAATAGAATTATATAAGTCAAACTTTTATTAGTTATTAATTTTTTAATAAAATTAAATGATTTTTTTATAAAAAAGCAAAAATACGGGTACCCGTTACCCGAATTTTCGGGTACCCGATTAAAACAGCCGGGACACAGACCGAAGAAACTAGTACCCGGAACGTCGGGTACCCGGTCCTTCAGGTACCCGGTCCTTCAGGTAGGGGTGTTCAAATTCGGGTACCCGGGTATTCGGGTACCCAAAATACCGGGTACTCGGATTTTCGGATAGTGGAAAATGCGGCACGTGTCCTGACCCCGGTTTTGCAGGTACCCCTTAGTCGGGTACTTGAAAATTCGAGTATTTGGGTACCCAAATATAAAAATATATATAAATATATTTTAAATATAAAAACATTTTATTAGTTTAATATAAAAATATAAAAAATATGTATTTATTAGTTTAATATAAAAATATGTATTTATTAAATATAAAAAAATAAAAATAATAATATTTTTTATTAGTTTAATGTAAAAATATGTATATTGAATATTAAAAAATATTAATTTCTAATATATTCGGGTACCCGAAAATTTTTAATTTTGTGACCCGGGCTCGACCCGGGTAAAAAAAGTTCCAGATAAATACCATGTTATTTATGTTCAGATAGTCGAGTAGTCCAGTCAAGTCAGTCGGATCATGTATTTTTGAACACCTCTAACTTTAGGTATCAAAAAACCCAAATACTCAATAATAAACACCCATATTATCAGCTATTCGTTAATTGCCATAATAACTTTATATCATGTAATTTAGGGATTGAAAAGCTCGATGCTTTAGAGATGCGTGGTAAAGTTATGGCAATTGGACATAAATGGAGACAGACATATAATATGCAATAACATAATTATTTCGTTCACTATAATATAAGTTGAAAAAATCTCTGACGGATGAACTTGTTGAATGGTCTTTGAAAAAAAAAAGAGTGTTATTAATTTAAGAGATTCGAATTTAAATACTTTATCAATACGGCGTGTATATATTTTAAAATATTAAGAGTAAAAAATGAATATTAAATAATCACAATATAATATTTTTAAAAAATATCTACAAATGAAAAAATAATACATATATTTCAATTTTCTAATTATGTCCATTAACTATAATATACCCACAATGGAATGTGTGGAAATGCGAGTAATTGGGATTGATTTGCGGGAACAAAGAAACAAAATGGAAGACCTTACTCTTTATTATTATTATTATTTTTTTGTGATAGGAAAACTAAGTTTTGGGGTAAACTAAGGTTTTGCAAAAGCTAGAAAAATTAGCTTTTGGCAAACTAAAGTTTGAGAAGCTAGTTTGGGGGGCAAATCAAGGTTTTAACACTCAAAAGTTGAGTAGTTTTGGTTGCTTTTAAAATTTATTGGGTGAAAAAGTTAGTTTGGGAAGCCAAACACAACAAAAAAACAAGCCCTAAGTCATGGTATAGACCACACTACCAATCAACCTTAAATACACTAGTCTGCTTTCTAATATATTCCTTAAATTAAGGAATTTTATGTAAAAAAAAATACTTAGAGCATTTTTTCTTTCATAAAGCACATGTATATTTTTTGGTTTATATTCGAGATTTGTAGCTCTTCCTATTAATAATGTCGTCTCTAATGTTTGAATTCAGATTCTTTCGATGAAAGAGCAATATGTCTTGCCATTACACCTAACTAGAGGTGGCAAACGAGTCATTCGGTTCGGTTTCGGTTCGGGTCATTTCGGTTTGGGTCATTTCGGGTATGATATTATTCAGTTCAAATTCGGTTTCGGTTCAGTTCGGTTCGATTTTAGTTCGAGTCTATTATGATTCGGGTCATTTCGGGTTGGTTGATTTTCAGTTATTTTTGGTTCGATTATTTTCGGTCCAATTGATTTCGGTTCGGGTCAATGAGAGATCGGTCGGTTTTAATCGAGTTTTTAGACCGGTCAATTTTTGCACCCTATATACAGATTTATAAAGTCAATATATTTAACTTTTTGGTGAGTTTTATCTTTATTTATTTTTATTAATATCTTTTTTATATTTTGGGTTGTATTTGGTTTGGGTCCATTCGGTTCGGGTCCATTTCGGTTCAACTAAAATTCGGATTGGTTTCGGTTTGTTTCGGTTTCAGATTAAATTTCGAGTCATCATGTTCGGGTCGATTTCGAGTTTTAGTTCAGTTTTCGGGTCTCGGGTCAAGTTTGCCGGGTCTACACCCAACCTTTGTTAATAAAATACATGAGTATACAATAACCTATAATTTCAGCCTTTACTAAATATGTTATTATCTCATTAACAATATCTTAAAGAAGATAATTATCAAAGTTACGCATAAATTTTGATCAAATATATAATACAATATGTGAAATTTGATTTTGTGTAATTCTACACATGCGATTTTAATTTGGTTATTTTTAACAAATCAATTAAAATGTTATAATATGTCTACATTTACACGTTACATATTATTATATGTTTAAATTTATTATCATTTAACCACACCATAAACACACGGTATCACATACTTACCTTGTTTTAACAAAGTCTGTGATACAACCGTTGACATGACTCGCGAAGAGTTGATATTTAAATTTGACTTTTTAGGTTGACTCTTCCGTGTGGAGTATTTCCTCTCCAATCTCATCCATCGAATATTTGTTATTATAATAATATAACTCGAATTAAATAATTTATTACAAAAATAAGTATCTAAATTATTTATTCTTTTGTTTTAAGAATTTAAACTTTTTTGTCAAAAACATGAGTTTAACATTTTATTTCGTTATATTTTAATGTTGATTTATAAAAAAATCATCTTAATCATTGCTTAATACATTTTTTTATTTTCTTTTAAAAAATTATTGAAAACCCAAAAATGCTTATTTTTCCAAACCTCAAATCTATAAATTATCTACCATCGTCAAACACTACGTTATTATTGCCTCTGTAATGAATTCTTCTCATATTCTCATAAAGTTCAGTTCTTGTTCGTCTGTCAGGTTCATCATTTGTTATACTCTTTCACTTTTTTTTCAATTAATACATCGTTCACTAATTTGTAACCATTATCCTGACCTGACCTAAAAAATAAAAAAAATTTAATATTCATCGACGATAAAAGTTAAATTCGATAAATTTACCATTACGACTACAAATATATAGTTTTAAAGAACTTTAAACTTAAATAAAAATAAAATAAAATCAATTTTAAATTACCCTAATGAAAAATTACATATTTAAAAGAATAAATTTGAACCATTGATCGTCATATCAAATATGTTAAACTTGAAAAACATCTAAAAAAATTACGATAAGCACAAACAAAAAAACAAATAAAATTAGTTTAACAACCATAAAAGTGTTTATATATATTGGTATTTTTATAAATATAATAAAAATTATATATTTATTTAAAAATATATGGGGCGGAATGGGGTAGCGAATTTCTAGCATATACTAGAACCTGCTCTGCCCCGACTCGACACTTTCAAAACCTCGCCCCTGCCCTGCCTTGATACCCGAAATTCAAGACTAAAAATTCAACTTCGTCGGGTCGAGATACACCGAATCAGATCGAGTAATTTTGTCACCCCTAAATGACACGTACAAACATGAATAAAAAATAATACTGCTAATTTAATATACAAATCGATATTTTGTTTATATTTTTCAGTTTTGTTTTAAAAACTTATAAATTAAAAGATATTATTGATAAAAAATAAAAGATAATAAATATTTAAGTATATTTAATTTTGTAATTTTTATATATTATAATATTTTCTATGTCCCATAAAATTTAGGATAAAACTTTGATACACAGGCTGTGTAAGCCTGTGTATTTACATTATAAAAACTCAAATCATAAATTCCTAACCCTAACCCTAAAAAACTAAACCCTGAACCTTAAACTCTATACACTAAATTCTAAACGCTAACATTAAATTCTAAACCCTACAACCTAAACCCATAAACCTTAAACTCTAAACTAAAACCCTAACCCCTGAAATTAAAAGGCACGTATAAACTAAAGTTTACATGGCTTGTGTATCAAAGTTTTTTCCTAAAATTTAGTCTTTTTATATTTTAAAATTATCCCACTTAAATTAGTCCATTGAAAAATTCAACTACTTTTATTAGACATATTTTTTTCTATCCTCTTTTTAATTTTTCAACAAAATAAATTTTAACTTTTTAAAAATAAAATTATCATTTTAATTATTTTACAACACATTTTTTATATAATTTTTTTTAATACCAGACAAAATTTGTGGGATGAAAATGTACGATTTATGATAATATCAATAGTATTAAACTCAAATGAAAAATATTTACAACTTTTTATTAAGATTTCTGCGCCACTCAATTCCAACACTCGACCATGGCCAATAATGTGTCCACTTTTCATTCCTTAAACGGCTACGATCTTATCACAACCCATTTAGGGGTATATCTGTCAATGGAACGAGTCATGCTAATTTTTGGTCGGGTTAATATATGATAAAAAAAATTGAATCAATTTTAGATTTAGGTCAGCTTTTAAGTTAAGTGAGTTCAGATTATTTTGGATTATGGGCAAGTTTGATATTATTTTTAAAAATTACGGTGAAAAAATAATTTTAAAAAGTATTTTTTTATTATTTAATTTAAAATATGAGTGTTTGGTATTATAGTCAAAAAATATTTTTAAGTAGATAAAATATATATTTTATATTCTTTTAGAAAATATAAAAAGATTGATGATATAAATAAAGATATATGAGTAATTTTACTTAAAAGTACTTAAAAAAGCTAGAAATTAAAAATTTTAACTTTAAAAAAATACTTTTTAAATAAAGTTGAAAAGTAATTTTTTGTATGAAAAACTACATATTTTTTTATTACTTTTGATCTCAAGTCAACTTTGGACTCCAAAAGCTGATTTGAAAAAGCAATGCAAAACATAACCATTATGAATATTTCATTTTTAGTTATTTAAATTTAATTTAATATATGAATTCTTTTAAATTAAATTTATAAAATTTAAAATTATTTGTAATTTGGTATAGTATTTTTTTTTACTTTACCACTAAATTTATTACAGTTAAATTTACGCAGTCTTGCAAAATTAGCAATGCTATTTCTCTTTTTTAATTTTATCAATTTAGTCCTTCAACTCATGAATTATATTAATTTCGTCATTTGACTGTCGTTGAGTAACAATACTGTTATTATCAACCTCTTTTTCATGTCAGACACTTTATTGTTAAATAATAATCAATAACTAAATTAGTATGTACATATGTCATTTTTTTAATATAATAATATCCTCCTATAAGACGACGAGTCAAATTTGACGATATGACAGTACAATTGACGTAAAACTTAAAAAAACTATAATTCTAAAATAAATAATTAGTTCTAAAATTTTCTATTTGTATTATTACGTCATCAAAACAGACACGACATTATCGACATGACAAGATAGTTAACAGTAATGACTGATGTGGAAGTAGATAGCTACAACATTCACATAATTTAACGACTCTGTCCGTCAACAGCAGTCAAAGGGCGACATTAACACAATTCAAGAGTTTGAGGGTTAAATTAATTAAATTAAAAAGGAGAGGCAACATTGTTAATTTTAGAAGACTACAAAGATTAAATCGATACCATTAAAAAGGAGGACAACCTTGCTGATTTGAGATTACTACATGAACAAAATTATCTCTTAAGCCTAATTTTGAATGTGTGGTTTGAGTTTGAGATCGAAATGCAAGGATATTAAGTATTTTAAGATCGTGTTGTAAAAACATTAACATGACTACGAAAAAATTATGCTGCTCGAATCTGGATCGTTGAACAAAAATTAATTAAAAATAAATGAAAAAAGAATCAACCGGCCGAAAAAAACTAAAAATATACTAAAAGACATAGAAAACATTTCATAAATGTATAGTTATCCTTATTAAAATTTTTAAAAACAAAGGAATAGCAACAAAAAAAAAAAGAAATATCGGCGATTGACGACTAGCACTATATTTAGTACCAACATCGTTCAAAATGACTAAGAAAAAAAATGAACAAACGACACTGTGAAAAATTATACTAAACAACTAAATTTTAAATCAAACATCCAAAAATATTTTACCACTGCACTTTTTAAAAAGATCTTTAGTTAAAAAATGTTGCCCTCCTGATTTTTCAGGGCTTTGCCTTGATTAATCCGTGCTTACTTACGTCTTTCATATGATTTTAGTAGGTTAATCACCCAATAAATTTTTTTTACATACACAAAATTTTAAACTCGAGATATACTTAAATAATAAGCTCGGTACTTATTACTTGGACCAAATCGTTAGTATGTTTAGTAAAATTTGAGTAAGCAAGAAAGATGTTTAGACCAATTCAAACAATTATATTTAGGGTAGGAGAGAAAAATCATTGAAAATGAAAATTAGTAACAGAGAAGGTAATTTTTTAAAAAATATAATTAAATATATAAAGTAGAAGACAAGAGAAACGGTTCTCTCCCCCGGGAATCAGTCTTTAAAATTGCCACCCATTAACAATGACAGGGAGCACCACGCCTTTTGTTTTATTTCCTCTTTCTTTAATCACTAAAATCAATCATAATTTGGATCACTATTAAATTCAAGCTATTTAAGCTCCACAAGCCGTTTAATTGTTACAAGGAAAGTCTCTCTCTCTTTTTTGGGCCTTTTGGGTTTCCCGTTTTGAGAGAGAGATCATAGCCTGTTGAGGTAACCGTTAGAGAAGGAGGAATCGGCGGAGATCGACTGAGTGTTTCCGCCAGCTCATCGTCTGGCTTTTGCGGCACTGAGCTCAAAGATTTCACTTTTTTTTTTTTTGGGGGGGGGGGTTCTTTTGTTTCTGTAAGAAAAATGATGTGGGTGATGAATGAAGGAGGCAGCCATAATTGTCCTAAGAAAACTGATGACATCTGTGGAGATGTTTGTGGTCAGGTACTTCACTATTTTCATTTCCTTTTGTTTTCCTCGCCATGTTTCTACTCTGTGGGTGTTCAAATCTTCCATGGGATGTTAATGGGGATGAACAAAAAATGGATCTTGGTTAAATTTATGTGTATTAGCTGCCATGTATTGGGTTAATCTCATTGTTTTTTTTTCTTGGGTTTTGGGTTAGATTTTGAAAAAGAAAATGCTTATGATTTGATTTGGTGGATAGATAGTGTTGCTGTTAATTTTAAATCGATCTGGAATTTTATACGCCTATGAGGGAAACTATTTGGTTAATTTTTTGGATTATGTAAAATTCAATACAATAACAAACATTGAAAGAAACCTTAGAACTGGGTACCAAAGATGTGAAAAAACTAGGTAATAAGTAATTTGGGACCTTAATTTACAAAAAAAAAAATGGCCTGCTTTTAGTACCTGGAAAGGTATTGGATTTGTGCTTTTGACAGGAAGCTATTTTGTACGCAACTATTATTTTTCTCTGTAGCTTTTATCATACTTTTCTAAGAATCTTAAAGGGCATTACAATCTGCACAAAATATATTGGTAGAGATGGTTATTTTCCCTGCAAGATTTTTACTACTTCTTTGATGTTTCTGGACTGCCTTGTGTTTAAATATTACCGTGGTTGATAATACCATAATAAGTTTGATTAGTGCTGATATAGTATTTTTCTATGCTACAGGGATCTAGCCGGCTGAGCATGTCGAGAATCCGCTGCATACTGCGTGGCATTGATATGAAAACTTATATATTTCTATTTGTACTAGTTCCTACGTGCATTTTCGGTGTATATGTTCACGGACAGAAGATTTCATACTTCCTGCGACCGCTATGGGAATCACCGCCCAAGCCTTTCCATGATATCCCGCATTATTATCATGAGAATGTGTCAATGGAGACACTCTGCAAACTTCATGGTTGGGGGGTTCGGGAATTTCCAAGACGGGTGTATGATGCAGTGTTGTTCAGTAATGAAGTGGATATTCTTACCGTACGGTGGCAAGAGTTATACCCTTATATTACACAATTTGTTCTTCTCGAGTCTAATTCCACATTTACTGGAATCCCAAAGCCTATGGTTTTTGCTAGTAATCGAGATCAATTCAAATTTGCTGAGCCCCGACTGACTTATGGGTCCATCGGAGGAAGGTTTAAGAAAGGAGAAAACCCATTTGTTGAGGAGGCTATGCAGCGAGTAGCATTAGACCAGCTTCTCAAAATAGCCGGGATTACTGATGATGACTTGTTGATAATGTCTGATGTTGACGAGATACCGAGCAGACATACTATCAACCTGTTGAGATGGTGCGATGACATTCCTCAAGTTCTTCATCTTCGGCTAAAGAACTATATTTATTCTTTTGAGTTTCTCGTGGATGATAAAAGCTGGAGGGCATCGGTCCATAGGTATCAGACCGGTAAAACAAGGTATGTACATTACCGTCAAACAGATGGGATTTTGGCAGATGCAGGGTGGCACTGCAGTTTTTGCTTCCGCCACATTAGCGAGTTCATATTTAAGATGAAAGCTTACAGCCACAACGATAGAGTGAGGTTTTCTCATTATTTGAACCCGAAAAGAGTCCAGAGAGTAATCTGCAAGGGTGCTGATCTATTTGACATGCTTCCAGAGGAGTATACATTCAAGGAAATAATTGGGAAAATGGGTCCTATTCGTCATTCTTTCTCGGCTGTTCATCTTCCATCCTATCTTTTAGAGAATCCAGTTAAATACAGATTTCTTTTACCCGGATATTGTTTGAGAGAAAGTGGCTGATTCTTCTAACCCCTTCATATGGTTTTGGCTAGTTAGAGGTGCTGCCGGTGTGACTCGCCAGGATGGGTTCGGCCGAACAATCAATGACTGCGGTGCCTCACCGAGCAGCCTTGTCTTGTCCTGTTCCCTGGGAAAACGATGGAAGAGTTGGATGCTTGGCAATTCTAGGTTTTATATCACTTCCCCCCTGATTATAGTTTTAATTGGTGGAGGGATATTTCATTCTCTACTATATTAGGGAATTTTTGTTTTGAGACAATTTATTCAATAATTGTTTTTATTAATCATATTCGTGTCATCCTCTCTAATCTTGTAGCTCTTGAAATTTAAAATTTGAGATTGTAAATATTGAACCGCTCCCTGGATTTCAATGATTTTTTTTTAAAAAAATGGAATGCATATAGGACAGTGGAGCAGAACGAATATGATAAATATTGACTACAATAAAAAAAAAAAACCCGTAATACGTAACATAAACTTAAAGCTGATAGTAAAACTCAAACCAATATGTTTAACTGGGAACTTCTCCATTTAATGGTCGATTCTGGAAAAGTTTATGGGAATAGGAATCAATCCAGAAGAAATGTATGGGATGCTATCTTATCTGCTCTGCCCAAAAGAAATGCTTATAGATCCACAAACAAATATACGCGTTCAACAATACACGTCCACTCTTTAAAATGTCATGGAACTATGCTAGACGAAATACAAAAATGGCCAGCAGAGGAAAGCTGGCAAGATGGAGCATCAAGGTCATCAACAAAGGATGTCTGGCATGCCTAAAATATGCACCGAAATGCCAGGCCAGGCCAGGCTCGGCTCATGCGCCAACAAGGTTCGAAGCAATGATATATGATCACAGATCGAATTCGAGGAGGGGAAGCTCAAGGAGCTGTAGAGGCTAACAAGTGATCAACCTGTGAGATTATTGGCACTTTTCAATCTCCTCAAGGTCCATTTGGATTGTAAATAAGCTGTAGTTCACAGCTTTCTAGGCCAAAAAGCAGGGAACTAGAGAAACAGGTTTGAACATATGCAGGCCACGAAATTGACTGGATACTATTAGATTTATATTGATGTTGACAAAAGGAAGGGGATTAGGTTCTATCTCATCTTCAAAACCTCACATTGCACGATAAAAACGCAATCTTCTGATAACTTAAGTTTTCACAATTCAGATAATATAGGAATTGGGAAGTATCTTAGCCCTCTACGCCATGACAAGCACCCTAGGGCCATCATATGACCACCAGGTTTATGCAACGGCAACAGAGGACTACTGAGAATGATCAGGTCGAGGAAGATGTTGACCGAGAAGTTGAGGGTTTTATCGTGGTTGAGCACAAGAAATTAGCGATGCCGACGAAGAGCTGAGAAAGGAAGATTCCAGCACAGATCAGATGAAAAAGCTCCACAGATTATTGTGATGCATTAATAATTTAGGACTACACGCATGCTTGCTGGTGATTTATTGTCAACAGGTCAAGCACCTGAGCTTTATTCCTTCAATGTCAATCTCTTAAAATCTTATTATAAACGGTGACTGACTAACTATTGGGGATCAGAATGTGAGGCATTGAACACCAAGACAAAGCATGTGATTCAGGCTAAATCCAGCCCTTGATTTCAACCTCAAGCAACTCTGTCATTCACCTTTACCAAAAACGAAAGGACCCCTTGTTTTTATTTCTTTCCCCAAATCTATCAGACAAGTTGTGAGGTCAAATTCCCTTTATTTTACTGTACCAGAAACATCTGCTGCCTCACAAAAGGAAAATTGCATGAACAATGGATCATTCTTATTACTCATTTGATCTTTATAGTTGTCACATGAAGAAGCTTCTGGATTGTGGGTCCATTCTATGTAATAAATCAACATGCGTAGGTGATTTCCATGCAAGTTGTTAGGTAACAAAAAGGAAAATCTTGTGATTCTTACATCTCAGTTGCCTGCTGCATGTGCATGCCGTGGATGCTTCTTCATGCAAAAGGGGACTTGCTTTGAAGAAATATGGGCCCATCTGGTATCATATAGGAAGCAAGAAATGCTCATCTGATATCAGAAACACTCTTTGAAACGAAAGCAGCAAATCTTAAATAAAGGATCAACATTAATTCTTTTATTCTTCTGATTGATAGTATATTGTTTGTACACACATAGAAGTTACACCAGACAATCTTTTTTGCGAGAAAATAGAACATCTGATGTAAATAACCCCATTCTGTCTAATTGACAGATCGACAGAGAGGGCACGTACTGTGCTTGTTGAACCATTTATCCAAGCAACTTTTGTGGAAGAAATGCTTGCAGGGCAACTCACTCACCTCCTCCTCCGCTTCAAACCTACATAAACACACGCAACAACCGCCGCCACCATCATTATCTGCAGCTGCAGCAGAAGCAGAGGATGAGTAGTGGCTGTGGTGGCACAAGGATTTGAATCGAGTTATCGATACCCTTCTCTCCCTACCGTTTCTAGTCTCGTCTAGGAACTCATCCGAGTGGTCGATATCTAAATTCGAATGAGTAGAAGTAGTGCTCCGAGTGGCACCCATCAGTTGTAGCAAAGATCTCACCATGGT